>OZ057399.1:50039066-50049050 GCA_964056695.1 Melieria picta
CTAAATGGGAAGAATGGTCGGTAAACGTCCGGCCGAGACGGTGGATCGGAACCAATGGTTGGATAGGAAGGACCATGATCCCATTTATGGAAACCAGTGTAGAGTGAATAAAGAATTTTGTATTAAAAAAAGTGGCAATATGTGGTCGAAATAAAATTGTTGAATAAATATATAAACTTGTTTAATCTGTTTAATTTGTTCTTTGGCCAAATTTCAAGAGATTTTATTATTTTGTTTTATTATTATTATTTTTTTTTTATTTTAGATTCATATATGTATGCATTACTCAAGTTTGATATATTCATAATTCATTCGAAATGCCCAAATAAGCTAAGAAAGTATAGAAATTGCCTTTAATTGGCCCACAAACAGCAAAACGTATCGTCTTACTTGACAACCCAATATTCATTCACATGTCTGCCTGTATGAGTGTATTTGTGTGTGTGTGTGTACGTGTGTAGGCAAATGTTTTTGAGCGCCGCTGCCGCTGTTAATCACAGGTCGTGCCCGTTATTGAAGCTGTCACCGTCAATGTAGCGCCATATTAATCTCGTTAATGACGAAACTGAATCAGCACTTTAATCGTCCGAATAGGCAATCAGGCAGTCGGCCGAATTGCCACCAGATAAATGGTGCGGGCTGGGCTTGGAGGCGCCGCACACAACAGATCACAGCATGAGTCATCGGAATTGGCGGCAAAACTGCAAAGTTGGCCGAAAAGTTGCCGGGGTCGGGTTACATCGTGTTTACACCACCACCCGAGGGTGAAATTGGCGCATCGCATAGTTGCGGCGCATCGACTGCGAACTAATTACGCAGCTTTGTTTTTTAACTCGATTATTGTGTCATGTAAAAGTTGTGAAATATTTGACATCGCCAACGTTGCCACTTGGCATTCGAGTGCGACTCGTGTTGTGTTAAATATGGCGGCGCCATTTGACTTTGACACTGAATTATGGCCGGCGAAAAATTGCCTGCGCCACGTGACAGCGTCATCAACATGAACGTTAAAGCACACGATGGCTGTCGCAACGCGCCGACGAATGCAGTGCGCCGCCACATGACGTTGCACATTGTGTCTTCGCAGCAGACGGCAGCAGTCGGCAGCAACGGCGTCTGTCAATTTGCAGCAGCGGCCAGAGTCAAGCATGACCGCCTCATATAAACAAAAATTAAGTTGAAGTTGAAGTGGATTTTTCGCTGATCGCTGCAAAATGACATGAAGCGTGTTGCTGTTGTTGTTGCTGTTGCAGCAGCCTGATTGCTTCGATAACGACGGCAATGATGTTGATGGTTGTTGTTGATGTCCTGTCTGCCGGCAGCATTACGACAATGCCGTTAGTATTAGTATGTGTGTGTGTGTGTGTGTGAGTTGCAGTGTGCATCTTGCGGTTGAATTTTCTGCATGCGTGGCACTTTGCCGCATAGACGCGTGTCCTCTCGCACGCCCCATGCGACAGCCACATCCTTGTGCTACTTAATATTCGCTGATTGGCAGAGCCCGCACTTGGCTGGTTTGTGGCGCTCGGTGTGAATGTGTGCGCTACATAAATGCTTAGACTGCGCAGTATTCCAGCAGGAAAACGTTGCAGCAACGTCTGATGCGGGTCTGAATTATTTCGACTTGTCGCATTCATGAACTGGTTTCTTCATGTCAACTAAGTAGTTCACTAAAATCATTGAATCACTTTTGTGGATTTCAACTCTTTGCGGTCATTGGAACATGTGGATTTCATTTGAACTTTTTACTTATTTCACCATGTGACAGTACTTTTGACCCATCCAAAAGTACATCTTTTCAAGATCGATTTCAGAAAGTGTAAAAGCAATTTCAGAAAGCGTAAATTCAACTTCAGAAATATAAATTCAATGTCAGAAACCGTAAAAGAAATTTCTGAAAACGTAAATTCAATTTCAGAAAACGTAAACTTAAACTTTTAAACTTTTAAGAACATCGAAATTTTAATGATACGATGTCCTTTTAAAAGACCTTTAAAGTTTTAAGGACCTACACATTTTAAAGGTTTTTTTTTAATATTTGCGACCGAGCAATGATGGAGATGTGGGTATGAAATGAAGGAGGAAACTATTTGCTTTTTGACTAAATTATCTATTTGAAACTTTCAGAACCAAAATATGTCAGTAAGTAATATGTAGGATAATACCACAAAATTAGATTTTTCTATCTACTTTTATACAAAAAATTAATGCGTATTTTATACTAATTTCTTGCTTATGGATGGAAACATATTTTTTTAACTCTAAACCACTTAAGATAAAATAATAACAGTTTGAAGTATTATACTACAGACCGAGATCCAAAATATATATATTTTTTTAAAAGCATTCGCTTAAAAACTTCAAGTATTTTGAAGAATATATATTTGAAAGCACCTTACTGGCATATTTTGGCCCTGAAAGTACTAAAACAGGAAATACAGTCTAACGGTGAGAATTTTCTCTTTCCTTTGATACCCATATCTTCATATTTGCAAAACATCAAATATTAAAAAAAATCGTTGAGTTATGTATGTCCTTAAAACTTGAAAGGCCTTTTAAAAGGATATCGGATCAGAAAAAGAAAAACTGAGTGTGCCATGTTATTATAAATGACCTCTAGTTTCATGCTTATATAAACATTTGGATGGGTCTAGACAAAAGTGTTTTTTTTTTGTTGCACGGTGTTTTGAGCCAAATTGTTAAGGCGACTTTATAACCAATTTTCATAAAGAATTCAAAAAGGACGTATAAGTTTTATTTAATTAAATTTAATTTATTCTTAAACTAATTTTGTCCGTCCATTTCAACACCATCGAGAGATGATCTGATACTAATATAATTCATTATAACATCCTTGTACTGAACATCAAACTCTCTTGGACATAGATTATGTCATTTTCACTGGCACACAGGTTTTCCACGGAAATCCTAAGCAGGAAGGACCGGCTACACCGGTCGACAATCGATCCCCAATGCATTAGAGATCTTTAATGATATTTCGAAATTGGAAAACAGGGTCAGCTGTGGTGTTTTTTGAGAGAGGTTAGGAATTAGTTTATCAGCGCGCCTAACCGATTACTGTGCGTCTTTCAGACAGAAGACGTTGCAATGTTGTTGTCAGTCGAACGGCTACTCGGACTCAAAATTGAAACCCCTTGATTATAAGTTATGGTGGCTGCATCTGTATGAGTCACACTGAGGTCTATATGGCCCATTGTGATACCACATATTCCAAGCGTTTTGAAATGTGCATGCAAGACTGGTTTTTCCATCATGTGTATTCCAAATTGATACCCCTAGAATTTTTATTTTCTCAGATAGCCAGGAAACAATTCAGGCACTCCGCGCACCGGTTTATACACCTTTTCGAAACTGGTAGCCAGCTGCCGTGCAAGTCTGAATAAATAAAGGGCACGAAGAGGGGTTCATTTGCAATGGATTCCTGGTCACTGGGAAATTACCGGCAATATTAAAGCTTATGAGGAGTTCAGAAATGGTACCAAGTTGCCAAACGTAATTAAACCAATTGGTGCAGCCCTGACGTCTGTCAGCTGTACAGATGACTGAGTAACCTTCTCTGGCACTGCTCGGCTTTCTCTCCACAAACCCTGAAATTTCTAGGCTCTTTCTTCTTCGAAGAACTTAGATAACCTCAGATCAGTCAACATTAAAGACTTGCTAGGGTTTATCTACAAATTAAATTGGATTTCTGACTTACAGTAAGAAAGATCACTTTCTTCTAGCGGTATCATTTTGACTCATTTTGTGGCCTACGCAAATATCCGCAAAGTCCCGTGCCCAGACAGCAATTTTAACCTAACCTTACTTAACGTTTGTCAAAGTGAGCATTAACCCTTTCCGGAAATTTGTACGGTATATCGTACAATTTTTTCTAAGTTTTTTTATTTGACAGCGAACGCACTTTTTATTGAATATTTTGATTCTTATTAAGTAGGCTGTGTTGTATCATTCTGTTTAAAAATATAAATCATTATAGCCATGGCTACACAGTATGAGTGAGTTTTGTAAGCAGCTTTTTGCAAGAATTTGAAAAACCAGCAAATGGCGGTGTTTCTGCTTAGGAATTTTTAAATAAGTAATGCTTTTTGGTAACAAAAAGCTTAACAATTTCAAAGTTTGAATCTCAGTGGATCTATAAAACTTACTAAATTTAAAATTTTTTGCGTCTAAATACGTTTCCCGAGCCTTAAAAAAATTGTACGATATATCGTACAAATGGAAAGCAAAGGTTGCGAGTTACGTTTGCATTTTTTGTAAGTTATGGGTTTAGTAACAGATTTTTTGCATTTGCTTGCCTGCCACGCCCATCTGTAAACCACGTGACTAATAAAATTCGACTATTCGGCAATTTTCGATTAAAAGTAAGAATTACTAGACGATGTTTTACTGGGCAGACACAGGTTATGTAAGGTTAGACATGCGTACTTGCCACTCCCACTTCGATAATAAGAATGGGCTATATTCAGTGCCTTTCTGTAAAACTGTACGAATTTTAAGTGGTTTTGTGTTTTATTGAGAGAAAAAGGGCTTTGCAACAACAACAACGGTTATATGAGGCCGAATAAATGTGAATCAATTGTTTATATATAGAATTTATATAACTTTCGATCAAAATGAAATCATATTTTGATTTTTTGTTGTTATAATTTATGTTTTCTATAAAAAAAATCAATGAATTTTTCATAAAACTTAAAAAAACGAAACCAAAATGTCATGAATTTTTACTCCTTTGCGGACCACTGTACGATATATCGAACAAAATTGATTGAATTATAATTCTCAACCTAAATGATTTTTTGATACTTTTTTGTATTTTATTGCTAAAATGTTCAACGAGAGTCAATATTTTGAAAGAAAAATTTTTATCTCAAGAAATGAGAAAATTTACCGGAAAGGGTTAAACCTGGGCTTAGCTAGTAAGCAGGAGGCATTGGAACGCTCTTGTAGAGTGCCCAGAGAAACCTGTCTTAAACTAAACCATAAGAGAACCAAGCAAGTTCTAGGCTTAGGGCGAGAAGCATTGACCTTTCTCACTGGTCACTGGATCGTAGGAAAGCACACCCAGCGGTTGCGCCTCTCTTTCACATTAACCTAACTTTTTCAATGACCGCTGCGGCAGCTGAGATTCTGTGAATGAAGAAATCCACAGCTTACATATCTTCAAATTTACATGAATTAAACTTAACTTAAAGTTTGACAAATTTTGTAAACAATTTCATCCTTAAACAATCACACAGAACGCACTCAGTATCGGAGCACAGCAGTGGCAGGAGGGTTTTGTGGGTTCAAATCCCCCAAACACAAAACTTGCTGGTACAAAATATGGTTCTGAATGGTATTAGGCTCAAAAGTTGTACGCAAGCCCCCTTCCCCAAAAATGAAATCCTGTGTGCGCCACTGGAGCAAATTCACTTTAGTACGGGATTTATAATGTCTAAAGGGAAGAGCGAAACCAGTATGGAAAGGTCTTCTTGTACAGTCTTACCCAAATAATTCTTCAAGTTAATACTTATCTCTTTTTCCGTTTGATGGTTGGTACATATCAGGTGTACAACTTTGCTTCCGCCGTTTTTTTCCAAAATTAAAAGCTTTATTGCGAAAAAGTGCTTACAGATGTATTATTCAAAGTATTGTCCGTCGCTAGCGACAACTTTCTCCCATCTTTCCGGCAATTTTCGGATCCCGGCTCGAAAAAAGGAGTCCTCTTTTGACGCTATCCATGAAGCAATCCATTTTTCCAATTCTTCGAAGGATTGAAAATGTTGATCTGCCAGGCCGTGTGCCATCGAACGGAATAGGTGGAAGTCGGAAGGGGCGACATCTGGGGAATACGGCGGGTGGGGCAAGACTTCCCATTTCAGCGTTTCCAGGTACTTTTTGACCACTTTTGCGACGTGAGGCCGAGCATTGTCGTGTTGGAGGATGACTTTGTCATGTCGCTCTTGATATTGTAGCCGCTTTTCTTTTAGCGCGCGACTAAGGCGCATCAGTTGCGTTCGGTAGCGATCTCCTGTGATGGTTTCACCCGGTTTTAAGAGCTCGTAGTAAATCACACCGGTTTTTTCTCTTCCACCACCATGTTTGTCTTCGACATCGAAATCACCATTTTTAAAACGTTGAAACCACTCCCGACACGTTCTTTCACTCAGAGCAGCATCACCGTAAGTTTCTGAGAGCATTCGATGAGCTTCAGCTGCATTTTTTTGCGAATTGTAACAGAAAAGTAAAACTTCCCGCAAATGGCGAGAATTGGGCACATAAACGGACATTTTCGAGCGTGAATAATACGAAAACAAGAACAACTGTCACTGAAACGGCGATGACAATTCGTTAGGCACTGTCCACACTCACTTTAAAGGCATTACCATCTATGTATTTCAACCAGCCTCAACCGGTACAGCCACCTATCGGAAACGCCGGAAGCAAAGTTGTACACCTGATACAAAAAAAACTGTGGAGAATTTCGACATGAAGTTTTTTTTTTCTTTTACCTAATAAACATGCCGGAGCTCAGGGCAAACCTCTATTAGTGCGAGGCATTGCACTTACATTGCATTGGTTCCAGAAGTATCTAGAAATTAGAAGACAGGGTTTCGAAGTTATGGGCACTTGACTGGAACCCCTTTCAGGCCACAATCGTGCACTAGGGACCAGAAACGCACTCTCCCTGTAATGCGTAGTGCACTGGAATGTCCTGTCAAGGGGTTTTTTTTGTGGGTATACCCAAATCAGATGAGATCAGATTCAAATTACTCATCTTCTCTGAACAGTTACCAAAAAAGTATCTGCAGATTAAGGACAATGATCCAAGGAGTCAATGTATAGAACTGATACCTATACAGTTCCCAATAAGCTTAATTGGATGGTTTTGAACACGGTGAAGGAGATCCTAATGGTTTTTTTTAAGTCCCCGCCCACGAGAGTAATTTTAACTCCATTTTTGATCGGTTATAGTTGGTGTAAATTATGCGAAGATTTGGCGGTGGAAATTTTTTTTTGCACTGCTTTAGAAAGCCGCAGCAATTGGCTACTTTTTTTGACAGGACAAAAATATGATTCTTCCATCGAAAGTCATTCTTAATAAAATTAAAAAAGAAACACACTTTAAAATTGTAAATAATCAAAAAATTAAAAATAAGAATACTATTAAAAAAATGTAGATGTGGTCCTTCAACTTTCAAGCGTTGCCACCTTTTAAGTTAAATCGAGTTGGCCGACACATCGATTACATTAGACCTGTTAGCTCCTTCGAAACGCAATATTTTATCTAAACTAGGGTCTATGTTGGTCAAAAGATATACAAACAGTATTCACAAGCGTTAGTACTACTTATTCTTTCACTTTTTCTTTACTTCCTTTACTTCACTTCACTTCAAACTTTTTTCAGCTCAGCAACACATAAATCTTTTGAAATATCAAAATATTTGAATTGTGTCTACAACGTAAAATAGGCGTGGCACACATTCTTAAACTGTTTTGAGTATATTAACCCATATTTTCTTTTATGATATTTATTTCAAGTAGAAAAAAATTCAAAACCAAACTCACCAGACTTCACATTCAGGGCATAAATCAGTCGGCCAACTTTACTAAAACTAAAACTCTTACTTGCTGTTGTTGTGATTGTTGTTGTTGTCAGGCATTGACAATTTTTCTGCCGCGGATTATGTTGCACTCACGGCTGATTGCAATTGCAATTCCTTTCGCGTTTCTGTCGCACTACACTTTAACTATTTTTTTTTTGTTTTTTTGCATTTGCCATCTTTTGTTATAGTTTGGCATGTGGCAAAGCAACCAGCGTCGTTTATTTAGTATTTTCGCCGCACACAAACACGCACCGATAATATTGACAAAAGTATTTACATTTACATTGGACAGCGGCAGCGGAATGCGGAGCGCAGGCGAGCTGAAGTGGTGAAGTGCTTTTTCGTTGAGTTAAATGGAAATTGCTACAAACTCGCAATACGACGACGGCACCGACAGGACGACAGCAACTTTTGTATTGGCGACAAAGTTTTTTGTTTACACGAAATAAGAAAACTTTCATTCCACTCTTATAGCACATTTGGGCGTGAAAATGTTCGTTTCTTTACAAAAAAAAATGTATATGTATGGGAAAGAAGTAGAAGTTAGGAAATGAAATGGGAATTGTATATTTTTTGGTTTTGACATGCTTGATTAATGCATTGCTACGAAATGGGTATTTAAATACCCATGAAATGAAAATCTGTTGCAAGTTTCAACTATTTAATGTTCTTCACATGTTTCCTAATCAGATTGATCATATTTTTAGGTTATGTAAACAGATATGCAGTCCTGATCTTTCGATGGTGCTGTTTGAATTTTTATTTTCGACCTTTTTGTTCCTTTTCCCTACGTGAGAGATCCTGTGTTCTCAGGATTGCTAGTACAGTAGACGCTCACAAATTCAACCCACTTCGTACAAGGGGTAGTTCGAATTTCCGAAATATTCGAATTTATGGAATTTTTTAATTCATCTTAAAAGTCCAAAAAATCTAATAACTTAAATTTGATTTTTGTCATTTTTTTTCTTCAGATTAAAAACGGTAAAAGGTCTTATTCGCATACAAATGTATTTTTTTAGACGCTTAAAATTTGCTTATAACCCACAAATATACAACTAAGCGGTTCACCTGAACAGCTTTTTTAAACTTTTTTAAGATTTTAATTTTAACGTCCAAAGTAAAAAAATTTTTTTTTTTTTATTTTATTCGAAATTTAAATTTTTTTTCTTTTAATCCTTTCGACCCAAAAGTTGCCTGAGAGCAACTTCACCTATTTGTCATGTTATAGCAAAAGCTACGATTGCTTTATGGATTTAATTTAAGTAAGCACCAACAAATTAATATTATTAAAAGTGAAAGCAAATTACAAAAATGTTACTGTTATCCCCAAAATAATTTGCAAAAATTTGCAGCGTTATCAGGGAAAGTTTGTGTTCTAATTGAAGTCTACGAATTGGGCGCGTTTGGTCAAAACCCTGTTTCTTTAATAATGGTTAAATAAAATCGAAAAGTGATAATTTTGTATTTTTCCATTAATATTAGATAATTTTTCTGTAATTAAAACATATTGATACAAAATTTATTTAACCCGTTTTAAGCTAAAATTATTCAAAAGTAAACTAGCTCTAGAACTCTAACAAAGAGGCGTGGCGACTTCGAATGCCGAAAAAACATTCAAATACCACCAGACTCGATTAATCTAAATATTAGCGGCAAGTTTGCAATATCTAAAAAATGTTAATTATTTAAAGACTTCTTTAGACGGCTTAAACTTTTAAAAGGAAACTAACTTGGGGAAAACCCAGCTAGACTTTTGTTACTCTACACCAGTGCTAGTACACTTCAGGTCACTAAAAGCTGTTGCAAAGTGTAATCTACAATTCCTCACATAACATAACACGAGTCAAACTACACTACACAGCATACCCAATGAATGTCTTAATTTTCCATCTTTTACGCCTACAATCTGCTACAAAAGTAGCGAAACTTTTTTTTTCTTTTTATATCAGAGAAATAAAAAAATAACAACGAACGCAACTCGAAGAAATGCACAACGTCAAAATTCACCAATTAAATATTACACGCATCGCCAGCGGCAAATACCGAGCAACCAGTGTTGCCAGATGCCTGAAATTAATTTCTCCTAAATCTTAAAAAAATACTAAAATTTCCTCCCAAAAAAAATCTCCTAAATTTTTTTTTATAATTTTCATAATTTTAAAGGTATTAAACTTCTCATAAAAAATAAAAATATATACATATAATTTTTTTAATGCAGCCTTTTTTATGCATTTTCTGCTTAGGAACAACAACTCAACAAAAACAAAACACATAACAAATGAATTAAATGAAAACTGCCATTTTTGGCGGGATTTCATTGTGACAGCAATAAGTGAAAACGAGATAGAACGAGTTTACATTTTGTAAGCTTACAAAT
>OZ057399.1:50049250-50266750 GCA_964056695.1 Melieria picta
AAACTTTTTTTTTTGTAAACAAGCAACCGACGACAAAGGAGGGGTTTTGGGCGTTTAAACCCGCTAAATACAAAAATTACTGGTACAAAATCTGGTTTTAAAATGGTATTGGTATCAAAAGTTGTATGAAATTCCCCCCCACATAAAACCCTGTGTGCGCCACTGCTCTCAACCAACGATATAACCTCCAGTGAGCGCTTAAGGAAGTCTCAATGGCTGCCCAACTGCAACTGTAGGGTGAGTGTGTAGTCTACGGTGCTCTCCCCTTTTTCTGTATTAACACATCGAACCGAGTCTGGTCACCATAACCTAAACGAAAGATTAAAGCTAAACGAAAAATTACGGAAGATGCTCGTAGCTTAAAGTCAGGAAGTAGCGCTTAAAGTCAGTGGACAACGTACTTAGTTCAGCAAAACGATGACAGGACACTAAATCTCCTACTTATTTTTATCTGTGGCAAAGCTGAAAACAGGGTCCACCAACTTTTGTATGAAACTGCATATATCGTACTGTAAAAATGGATAATAATTCGGTAATCAGCTCACACAACTCATAGTTCATCCGGTTGCACAGTGATTCGTTTCATAGACAAAATTCAAAAAATGTATAGTCTCAGAAATTAACGATTTTGGGGTCATTTGAAAGGTAAAACTCCAACTTAAAAAAAAACCCAAAAAAATTGTGCTAAAAATTAATTAGTGTGTGTGCAAAAGCGGCTCAAAGTTAAAACTTATTGCACAAAAAATTTTAACATATTTTCTGTTTTTTTAGTCTATTGAGTAAACAAAATTGTAAAAAAACATGGTTACCAAGAAGTTTTTTAACCTTTCAATATAGATTAAAATATAATGTGGCCATTTTCGCTTTAAATGTTTTCTCAAAACTTGTAAAGGTGAGGCTTTTACTTCACTTTTAATTCAAAATATTTTTCTCAATTAAAAATCTGAAAATTGGCAAAACTTAGAGGAAAATATCTAAAAAGTATGTGAAAGTATGCTCCTGGATTTTTTTTATTTTAAGAAGCATTCTTTCTTTGTCGGATAATGTAATTACATCCTCCGATATCTTTCACGCCTTCTAATTTTGTCCCGCGGTTGTATGGAGTCGAATTACTGTGGGTTGTGGCAATCGGAACTAATAAGAACAGATCCGCAAATTTTGCAAACTATACACGGCCATGCTTCTGTCTCTGTCATAGTCTCCTAAAAAAATTAGTTATGAGAAACTAAGAAGTTTGAGGAAACCGATGATGCCTCATACCATCTACAAGCTTTCACTCCTACTGCTTCCTTTTCATACCTTACAATGGTCCCAATGACTTAGTGCAGCGGAAGTCCTTTGGCTCAGCTCTTTCTTTGGCTCTCTTTGTTCCAAAAATTGCAAGTGGATTGAATCTGATTTAAGTGGTATCGGAACCTTCTCAAAAATGCTATCTCGTCGTCCTCTAAGTATAAAAAATTAACTTAAAAATGTTTAGCCATGTCAAGTGTGCTTTGAAGATTCCTTCCGCTGCTATCAAACAGTTAGCTGAGTGTGCTTCGATTTTAACCAAAAGTTATAGCATCTTCACTATGGACCTGGTGTTGCTAAAATTGTTGATCACATTTCTCGTTTTGCCTTAAAATTGCTGAATTCGATTCATGGCTCTAATCTACAGAAGTGTTCCGCTGTCTTCTTTGTAGATCATTTGATTTGTTTTTCCTCTAATTTCTTTTAGCTACGTTGACCATCTGTCTGGCATTATCTAAGTATCGACTAGACCTTCAATTGTTAAATAAATTTATTCAGTTCATGGCTCGAATCAAGAGAAGTATTCTTCTTTTAACCTATATAGATCATCTATTTTGGGATTATCTACGTTCAATTGTTAAATAACTTTATTTTGTTCATGGCCCAAATCCACAAAAGTGTTTATCGGTATTTTTTTAGCAACATAGATCATCTAATTTGGGATTATCTACGTTCAATAGTTTAACTTTATTCAGTTCATGGCCCAAATTCACAGAAGTGTTTCGCGGTCTTCTTTTTAGCTACATGGATCCCAAACCGACTCAACATTTGTTACTTGAGATTATAAAAATATTTCACAGGTCAAAGGCTATTTGGATAAGAGTACGAAAAGGCTGCTCCAGTAGCTTAAAACCAGGGACATAACAGCTATAACGTTTTTGGAAAAAAGTTGGAAAATAACTGTTTCATTGTAACAAATATTTTAATTGTTACTTATAATTATTATTTTGAAATAATTATTTTTACATCTATGTATAACTATTATTCGTGGCAAATATTTTTTGTGTTGCCTAATAACTATTATCAAAAAATATTTTTCAAAATTTAAACGTTACCGAGGAACGGAAAAAATATATTTCCAAAAATAAACGTTACCGAGCAACGTAAACAAAAATATTTTTTGCTCATAACGGAATGCGATGACGGAAATAATATTTTTCAAAAAATAAACGTTACCGAGCAATGGAAAAAATATTTCTTGCTGATAATAGTTATCAGGCAACAGAAAAAAATATTTCTTACGAATAATAGTTGCGAAATGAGGAAAAAAAAGTATTTTTCCTCATAATATTTATTGTCCAACATTAATAAATATCTCTTAGAAATGGGCAACGTTTTCGAATTTTTCAAAAATCATAGATAACTGTTCCTGCTTAAAACTCATTTTAAAATGCCAGAAGCATCCTCCAAATGTTGTTGAACGATACAAATATAAAAACCGAAACACCTTTTCCCCACTTATGATAAATACGTTCTTTTTTCAAAGTTTAAAGTACTTGATTCCCCTTCTTTCTTGCTTTATGCTTTCACACCTCAAACAGGTTAGAAAAATGTTTGAAAAAAATTAATAATTGAAAAAGTTTTGCTACTTTTCTTAGCCACTCGATTGCTGGCAACAACTGTCGCGATGTGTCTGCTTGCCGATGGAGCGAGCCGCTTGCGACCGCAAAAGAAGCCTAAAAAATGTCGTCTTTCTCTGCCCATAGCCAGGATTCTGTTTCGTCGCAGAATTAAGTCGCTAATTAAAAATTACATTTTCAATTTGTGACGCGTGGCGAATTTACAATTTTAATATTGTAATTAAAGTTTGTGGCAAATACGCCAAGTGGGGAGCGGCGTCGTCTACACACGCGGCAAATGAAGAAAGTTTATACACTTCGAGTTGCCACACTTTGTGCGCCTTGTAAATTAGTTGGCATTGCTTTCTGAAGTTTGCTTTTTATTTTCTTTATTTGCCTTAGTTCATTCATGTTTTTTCATTTTTGGCTTATTTTGTCTATTTAACCAATATGCCAACAGCGCATCGTACAACCTGCTGGCACTTGGTAGTGCTCCACTGGCTTTTGCTGCCTGCTTCAGCTTTGCTGCCAGCGCACACAAGTATCTCCTGCCGGCTGAAGTTCTGCGGCAGCGCCAGTTGCAAAATCATTTCTTTTAATTAAGCGCAAACTTTTCGGGCACAAGCGAGGAGTGGCAGATGGCCAGAAGGCGCTGTTAAATATTCACTGATGTGGAGTGAATAATTTTTATATGCACATCGAGCTACAAAGTATCAAAGCGACAATGAGTTGACATCGTTTGATTTAAAAGATAAAACACAGGCGGGTGTTTGCTTATTTGAACATTTAATTAATGACAATGAGTGCTGTTGATTTGGCACAAAAAATTATATGCAGTAAGTATTTACAATCTTTCGTGATCTTTGTGCAAAATGTACGCAAATGAAAGAAATTCAAGTGTTTTTCTCATAACTCAAACAGAGGGATACGATTTTTCCATAGGCCACTATTATACTCTTAGAGGCCTGCCCCTTCCTGCTGAGAGGACAAATGCAAAATTGTAATTTACAAAATTTTTTTTTAGTACTTGTTCTTGACTCAAACTCGCTAACTACTGACCCAAAGAAGCCCGAAGTCAACGCTTAAAGTCAGGACCCAGTTGCTTCCAACCAATGAAAACAGATAAGGAGATATTACTTCCGATGGAAGAACCAAGCTTAGGAGACTCTGACAAGAAGATCCCTTCATCGATGGAAGAACTAGTCAATGAAAATTTGCTTCAGATAGAAAAATATAGTTAAAGAAACCCTGTCTCCAACTAAACGACTGGAGACAAGTAGATATTAATTCCAATAGAAGGACTATACGGAGGAGACTCTGCTTTAACCGAAAAGATTTGATTGAGGCCACCAAGCATTACCGAAAACAGTATATTTTAGTCATCAATAAACCGAACCGAAGCGCCGGACTTGAAGAAAAAAATGAAGAAGATTTTGACTTCAATAGGCAGAACCAGGTCAAAGAGATCCTAACTTCGTTTTAACAGACTCTGAAGAACCCTGCGTTTGTATAGAATACGGAACTAAAAGAACTGATTTCAGTGTAAAGTTTGTCATCGAAAAAGATACAAGAAAACCCGATTTCCCTCGAAGGAAGGAAGGAAGGTCCAAGTTGAAAAAACTCTATCTTCGATACGAAAGATTAGGACTATAATTCAGTTTGTAGGATCCAGTAGAAACTTGCTTGACAAAAAAAGACTGTAAAGAACATGATTACAGTAGAAAGATCATCATCGAGAAAGACATAAGGAGACCAAGCTTAAGATTAAAGAACCATATCGAGAGGCACCCTGAGAGACTACATTGAAGAAGTCCTGCCTTCGATGTGAAGGACAAGGTCAAGGAGATGTTTAAGATTCAAGTACCAAATCGAGAGTCACCTCGAAAGGACCAAGTTGAAAAGACCCTACTTTCAATGGGAAGGAATCTAAATACGTCGAGTAGATTAAAGAACCAAATCGAGAGACACTTTGATGGACCAAATAGAAGAAACCCTGCCTTCGATGAGAAGGACTAGATCGAGGAGATGTTTGAGATTTTAGAACCACATCAAGAGGCACCCTGAAAAGATCTAATTTTAAAAATTCTACCTTCGGTGGGAAGGACCAGATTGAGGAGATTCTAACACCATTTTCAAGACCTAGAAAAAGCCTGCTTTTAATGTAGAAACTTGAACTAAAAGAACATGGTTTTGGGAGAAGGATCGTCATTGAGAAAAAGATAAAGAGACCCTGAAAGACCAAGTTGAAGAAACCCTACCAGCGATATGAAAAACTAGATCGAGGAGATGTTTAAGATTTTAAAATTGAAGAATCACATCGAAAAGCACCTTGGAAAGACCAAGTTCAAAACACCCTCCCTTCGAGGAAAACTAGATCGAGGAGATGTTTAAGATTGGGGGAAAAAATCGAAAAACACCCTGTAAAAACCAAGTTGAAAAGACCTTTCCTTTGATGAGAAGAACTAGACTTCGTCTGGAAGACGTAAGTCGATGATATGCTGACTCCAATTTTAGGACCTAGAAGCACACGGCTTCCGGTGAAGTAATTAGAACTCAAATATTCTGAAACCCTTGAAGAGAAAATAAGACGACCCTGCTTTTCAAGTTGAGTGATATCCTGGTTCCACTAGAAGGACTAGGTTGAGAAGACTTTGCTTTCGATGAAAAGCCCAAGTTAAGCTGACCCTACCATCAATTGAGGGCCTAAGCCGAGCAGATTTTCTTTTAAATACTAAATCAGGTCAAGAAGACTTTGCCTTCTTTCTATCAATTGAGGGCCTAAGCCGAGGATATATTGAAATCAATTTTGAGACAAAGATGAGAAGACTTTCTTTTAAATAGGAAACCCAGGTCAAGAAGACTCTGCCTTCTTTTTAAGGTTTAGATTGTGGAGAAGATCGATTGCTTCGAGTGGAAAGATCAAGTCGAGGAAGATTTAATAGCGTTGGGTGTGCCTGATGGGAGACGGCAGTTTTGAACTCTCAGCGTCTGAAAAGAATTGCTGAGGTTCGCTGTGACTCAATAACGGAATCTTATGGCCACATACCTGAATACTTATTTGCTTCCAACTTACAAATGTACTGGAAATTCAAAAACATTTTGTTTTTATTGTGAAATGCAAAAATTATTTTTGTATATTTTTATTTCAAATTCAATTAATTGTTTTCAATTTATAAAAAGTTTTGTTAATAAATTTCAGTATTTGGAATTTTAAATTTGCCAACGTTTCCTTGTACATTAATTTTTAATTCCAACATGTAAATTCTATGAAAATTGTCTCAAACGGAGTTCGGCTTTAAATCGGAAACGAAATTTTAATGAGTTTAATATTCGAAACATTTGCCACACCATTTGCGCCGTCACCACTGCTGCGGCGAACTGAATGTTCGGTCCATTGTTTCGTTGCGGGTATTTCCCCGATGTACTTACAGCCGTCGTTTGCGGTTGTCTTATGTCTAATTTGGCGACATTTTATGTTCTTTTGTTTAGCTGCCGCAGTTGTTGCTGAAATTGTTGCTGCCGTTGTTTTTGTTGTTATCATCTAATGTTGGCCACAAAATGGGTTTCCACACACACACACTTAGATACTCGCACTCTTCCTGCACCCAAGCAACTCGTTCGCACCGAAAGGACACTCGACGCTGAGCGGTTTTCCCTGCACTCACACACACACACACTCACACACACTCAGTGCGTATACAAATTGTGTGAATTTTGCGGAAACAAATGAAAGCGCACATAATAATTCAACCACATTTTCTTCCACTTGTGGGGGCTCTTTGTGTGGCCGGGCTCGGCTCGGTGTCGCATATCTCGGCGGTTGTTGGCGCTGGCGATGCTTAAAGTTTTTGCATACTATTTACAACGGAGACTCGTCGAGTCGTGCTGCTATTCTCACATTCGTACACCCATAAACAAGTAGTTTATTAATTTTGCACAACAATTTCCCTGCTTCGTTTTCAATTGGTGGCGAGTGTGGTGCGCCATGAAACAGCGCTCGACTCTGCTTGTGCGGAAGGACTGTGTGTGTGTGTGTGTGTGTGTGTGTGTGTGTGTGTACTTTGAAGGTGTTTTTTTGGGGGTCGTAGTTGTGTACTCTGGCATTTCAGTGCCAGTTGGGAATATAGTTGGGAGTGATAAGGAAAAATATATATGGAGATGTTCGAGTCGGTTGGTACAGACGACATTTCTCAAAGAAAGTGAGGTTGTCACTAACTCCAAGATCAGAAAAGGTGCTGATGAACATGGGCTCAAGGCGTCTTCTTTTAAGCATAGTTGAATGTGTTTTACATAACAGAGAAATATAACATGGAGAAGATTCTCCTACTAATGGGAGGAAATAGAGGAACAGAGCAAGGATCAAAAGAAGCAAACACCGGGTCCGAAGTAAGAATCAGAACGAGAAGACTCTGGAGGGATTAGACAAAGGAGACTATGCCTCTCTGATGAAAGGACTTAGTCGTTTAGATGCCTTTTCTAATATAATAAAACGAAAAGGTCGAGAAATCCTACTTTTAATGAAAGGGCTTTGTCGTACAGACTCTATCTCCGATGGTAAAACCAGATCGAGGAGACTCTACCTCCAATGGGAATACCAAGTCGAGGAAAGTCAGCCTTTGATGAAAGGTCCTTGTCCTTGTAGGGTTCTTGAGGAGATCCTATCTCCAATGCATCTTCTGGGTTATGCCCAGAAAAACCAAGAATCGGTTAAAAAGCGATCAGGTGAAATGATGAGTTTGCCTAATTAGTGTTAAGTAATTTTCAATCAATTTTCTTTTTTCCACTTCTTGATTTCATTGCGTTCAATTTTCTTTAATGATTTTTAATAGCACAATGTTTATAAAAACATTTGCACAATTTTTTTTTTTAACTCTCAGCTTTTGATGTTCATTTTCAAAGTGTCCAAATATGCCACGAATAGAAATTCCAATGCTTCAAACTTACTTCGAAAAACTAAAACTTTGTGTGTGTGTTTTTATTGTAAATTCCATTGAGAAATGCAACAAAAAAGAACGAGAAATCGTCATTGGGTGATGACATACAACCCTCAAAAAAAAGACGCGTCTGTTTGTGTGCTGCAAAAAAGGCTGTCTGTCAGAACACTTTGAACTGTTTAAATTTTTAATGAATCAAAAATGTTTTCACACATGCCACATGCCACGTGTCGCTCGCCAATTTTCTGTGCCGATGACGGAAGCGGCCGCTGTGTGCAAACCTGAATGTGTGCTGCTCAATGCATGCGTGTATTTGTGTGTGTGTGTGTGTGTGTGTGAATGCGATGAGTCGAAATCGTGGCGAGTGACAACATTCATGCGACAAATGGGTGATAATGTAGGCGGAGTAGCTCGAGCAGGATTTAAACGTTACGAGTACGTTTTAGGTGGCACGAAGCAGACGTGTGCAAAGCGTGTTGCCGCCACTGTCACTGCCACTGCCACCGTTGCATGTTGGCAGAATAATTGAACTTAATTCGATTTGAAGTGAGGCAAGTTTAGCAGCTGGAAAATTTCTCAAAGAACGTTCAACGCAGCAATCATTGCTAAAGCATTGCTAAAGGTGTCGACAATGAACGTTGCGTGGCTCGCATCGTAACGTTGGAGGAATGTCGTTCAAATTAATTTGTCACCAAGAATGTTGCACATCTTAAAGATGTGCCATTTTTCAGAAACAATTCAAGTATTAAAATATAATCACTAAAGGGAAAAAATTGCTTAGAGGGGAATGATAGTTAGATTGTAAACCCTATAAAAAATCTACAAATTCTTGCACTGGTTATCCTAAATTTTACCTTTGAAAACATAAAATCCTCTTTACATTTTACGTGTACAATGAACGTAGGAACAATGATTTAAAATTATCAGCAATATGGAACTCGCTAAGTTCGTTCGGCAGGACATCTTACGACGATCCTCACAGGGAAACGAAACTATTATGTTCGAAATCTCACAGGGAAATTGAACTAAGTATTGTGTTCCAAATCTTAGAAAAAGCTTAGTTGTTAGTAGTGGGTTCAAATAATCACAAGTTCTTTGGCCATGTATGGCACAAGGCTATCGTATTAAAATGAAACTAAAAATCGTCTTTTGTTGGATAGAGAGATAGTCATAGAGATAGAGATAGAGGTAGAGATAGAGATAGAGATAGAGATAGAGATAGAGATAGAGATAGAGATAGAGATAGAGATAGAGATAGAGATAGAGATAGAGATAGAGATAGAGATAGAGATAGAGATAGAGATAGAGATAGAGATAGAGATAGAGATAGAGATAGAGATAGAGATAGAGATAGAGATAGAGATAGAGATAGAGATAGAGATAGAGATAGAGATAGAGATAGAGATAGAGATAGAGATAGAGATAGAGGTAGAGGTAGAGATAGAGATAGAGATAGAGATAGAGATAGAGATAGAGATAGAGATAGAGATAGAGATAGAGATAGAGATAGAGATAGAGATAGAGATAGAGATAGAGATAGAGATAGAGATAGAGATAGAGATAGAGATAGAGATAGAGATAGAGATAGAGATAGAGATAGAGATAGAGATAGAGATAGAGATAGAGATAGAGATAGAGATAGAGATAGAGATAGAGATAGAGATAGAGATAGAGATAGAGATAGAGATAGAGATAGAGATAGAGATAGAGATAGAGATAGAGATAGAGATAGAGATAGAGATAGAGATAGAGATAGAGATAGAGATAGAGATAGAGATAGAGATAGAGATAGAGATAGAGATAGAGATAGAGATAGAGATAGAGATAGAGATAGAGATAGAGATAGAGATAGAGATAGAGATAGAGATAGAGATAGAGATAGAGATAGAGATAGAGATAGAGATAGAGATAGAGATAGAGATAGAGATAGAGATAGAGATAGAGATAGAGATAGAGATAGAGATAGAGATAGAGATAGAGATAGAGATAGAAATAGAAATAGAAATAGAAATAGAAATAGAGATAGAGATAGAGATAGAGATAGAGATAGAGATAGAGATAGAGATAGAGATAGAGATAGAGATAAAGATAGAGATAAAGATAGAGATAAAGATAGAGATAAAGATAGAGATAAAGATAGAGATAAAGATAGAGATAAAGATAGAGATAGAGCTAGGGATAGACATAGAGATAGAGGTCGAGGTGATTGGTATTCTTACAAGTCACTTTCTTATAAGTTCACACGAAAACAAATTTGTAGTCTTTTCTAATGATTTGTGCAGCTGTTAGTATGAGAAATAGGAAGAAAATGTAAGTACTTCATCTTCTATTCACTTGTTCTGTACTCTCCAGCAGAAGGCAAACTCACTTGGATAACTTTTTCTAAGACGTTCTTGGTGGTTTTTCCAACAGGGTTATTTGCAGTCTTATTCACTAAAATTCTTTAGTAGCACTAAGTGGTTGGGTGAGTAAAGGTATCTGAGATCGATAAATTATAGCAACACAATGCGTCTCTATGCCCTATGTGCCCCCTTGTAGCCGAAACCTCTTATATTTACCTACCTGCCTTAAGTTTGGAAGCAGCCAAATTCGAGGATGATATAGGGACTGTTTCACCTCTTTGATCCCCGTTTTATACCTTATATCATTCCGAAATTAAGTTTACTTCAAATTAATGGATAGGAGCGTCACAAACCCTTTAGACCAGCCCGAACCGTGTTAAAAGCAAGCCACTTGTTTAACATTCTTCGTAATGTGGCATTCAAAACATTATTTTCCGACAATTTAGAGAATCGAATTAAATTGAATCACAACTTTTGTGGATCGTGCACTCTGCGAACATTTTTCCAGGCTTTTATGATTTGAGTTGCTTTAAAGCAACTATCAAGAAGATCTTAGTCAAACAGCACAGTACCTACCCTCACTTATTTTATAGAATCAATGCGATGTTTGGTAGCTGGAGATCGACGGCGACGAGGCAGACCGTGTCTCCAGTGGAAGGACCAAGTTGAAGACGCCCTATCATCTCTTCGTACGGGTTGTTATGGTCAATTAAGCTTTTCATAGAGTCTGTGCTTAGTTCGTACAAAAACCAATTCAGATGGTTCAGTGTTAATACAATCCAAAAAATCGTATCCGATGTGGCCAAAATTGAACCTCAGTAGTTTAAATGATTTAGTCTTCTTTAGAAGAGATTTAACTTCATCTATGGATTTCTATGCATTACTTGTACATTTCGAACTATATTGAGTAACTTTTTCAAAAACTAAATTTTTCAAATGAGCAATTTATAGTTTCTTAAGGTATTCTAGTATTGAGTCATTCTAGTCTAGAAAGCAATATTTGCTTTTTTAACCTTCTACCACCATATATAGGAAAACTTCAAACAATCCTCTCTGAACGATCTTCGCTTCATACTTGCACATGCAATTAAATATTAACGCATCTGCTTCGCGCCCAAAATCGATTATTCTATGCAATTGAAGTCACTTCATTGCAATTCATTGCGCAATATTTTGCCAAAATTTCAACTTGCCACACTTCAACTTTGCTCATTCACTCAAAATTAAGTAGAAGACATTTTGCTGCTCCAACACACAAACACACACACACACCCATTTACCCTCACATGCAGCAGCATAAAGTGAAAATCTCGGTTTATTTATTCTGCAAACTGCAGCATATTTCCAACCCAAAAAGGACATTACAACAACAATAATAACAACAATGACAGAAGAAGGCAAAACCCAGGCAGCCAGCAGCTGCGCTTGAAAATTTCTGCCTACTTCGCTGCGCTGCCACAAATGAGATCAGAAAATGGAAAAAGACATTTTCGATTTTCAATAAGGAGGACAATATGTGAGGGCAGAGCCACTGCGACCAAGTCAAAGCGACGAGTGGCTCGTGGGTCGAGCGCATCCTTGGCGTTTGTGGCGCGTTCATGGGGCTGCCGCATGAAGGATTTTGCACGTTGTGCACTCGTCTCAATCTTTTGCTAATACGTGTGGTTTTTGTTGTTGTTGCTACCCTCAGCGTTTGCCATTTGTCGAAAAAAAACAACAAAATATGCACACAACCATTGGCAACGCAGTGACTTGGGTCGACTTACAGCGAACCATTTTAGTTGTTGTTGCTTTTGCTTGTCGTTGTTGTATTGTATGAAGTTTTGCTGCAGCCGCATTTTCGGCTGGTTGTTGTACGAATGCAACCGAGCATAAATAAGCGCACCTGCGGTACGCCGAAGCCGGCCCCACTCGCCGCGCAAAGCCAAATCTTTTGCATGCCGCGTTGCCTGCCTTCTGTCTTTTTCGACGATGGGGCGGCGCGGTAACCATATCAAAGAGTGCATTGAAGCGAGTGACAAAACGATAAACACATTTTGCCGGGAATCATTTTGACATTTATGCAGATAAATGTCAATTTCGAGTGTCATTTCGCACAAAGGCCCAGTGGGCGACGGCGAGCGCGGGCGGCCAAGTGCGCTCGAAAAGTGTCACCGTGAGCAATTCGTCCTTATGATCTGAGTGTAAGATGTGAATTTAGAAGAAAGTTGAAAGCGTTCTGTCAACTGTTTGACTTACTCACTAGTACAGGGGGACCAAAGGACATTAGCAGCATTGACAGGAATAATAAAAGGTTTTTGCTGCGCTTTAATTTTTCTATTCAATGAAATGAACATTTATAATGATCACAAAAATACAATAAATGCTAGACACAAATTATATAGTTGCAATGAAGAAGATGAAGAAAATAATTCTTGTGCTCTTGCACTGAGAGAAATATTTAGTTGTAAAGTTTTTAGGTAACCCAAGTTTTTTAAGTAATCAGACCCAGTGAGAAGTTGCCTCAGCTCCCATTGGGCGCGTATGGGAATCCTGGTAAAATACAAAAGGATCTCCTGAGCACAGGTAGATTACTGTCTAATCCACAATACGTTGGATACTCTGTTCCATTCGAAAATATCAAAAAGTCACAGAGAGATCTAATTTTTGGTGAGTTTTGACCTTAAAATCGGTCACAAAAGTCACTCTGTGCAATATAATCTAAAAAGTATAAATCAAAATCTGCTAGTTTCCAACTGATTTCTGAATGCAAATGTTTCACAATGGATTTTTTAATCTAAAAATCACCTATTTTACAACAAAATATTTATTTATTAAGTCAGTGTTTGCAACAAACGCCGCTGGCAGTGAGATGAGATTGAAAGATTCCCAGATTCATTGACACCTACCATTTGTCTATCGATATGAAACTAAATTTTTTTTCTGTGCTTTGCTTCTATGATACAATTACGCATTGCAATAATGTGAATATAATATACAGTATTCCCTAGATAACTTTATCTCATTCCCTTTATAACTTTATCAGTATTCCCTAGACAAGAAACAACAACAAATTCAATTTTTTAAACAGAAATTTTAGATTTTATGATACAAATTCTGGAATAAAATAAACTAAATAATTGACTATTCTCATAACACACAACTGAATGATAAAACAAAACTAAATAAAAAAAAAATATTTTCATTTTACAAAAAAAAAAACTTCAATTCAGGACGATAACAGTTTTATTCGCTCTGAAGTTAAAGAATTTTTTAAAATTTAATTTCAAGTTTGCTGTTAACCCCAAACGCATACGCGCGCCTCAAAGCGAGGAAACATATACAGGTAGACCTCGCCTAAAAAAATATCGCTTAAGAAGGCATTTTCCAGTTACTTAACTTCCGTATGCAGTGGCGGAGTTTTTGGGGTTGAAACCCCCTAAATATTACGGTCGACTTTAAAACTACATACAAATTAAAAGGCATTTTTATTTTTTGAATGGTTCTTCGACACATTTATACACGTCGTCGATTCGCTCGTCGATTTCATAATTATTTTTTTTTTAATATCTGACAACTCCATTTGTATAAAGGCCCTAAACAATGGAGTTATATTTATTCTGTGCAATGTTTTCATGTCGATTGCCCCTGTACCAAATTTCAATGCTATTCGATTTATAACTCCGAAGCTATTCCAATTTAAAGATTCGGGTTGTATGGGGCCACCTCGGGTCGAATAATAATAAATATGTACATACATATACATAAACATTTATGAATATTAAAGAATTACTTTTTGCAACACCCCCAAAATATTTTTCTGAATCCGCCCCTGTATGTACGTAATTTCATATCATAACCGCAATATAATATTTTGAAATGACAATTTATTTCAGAGACGAAAGAGAAAGTATTTAGTAGACATTTTTATCAAAGTTGTTAAAACAATTTTTTAAAATAAAGTTTCTACCTATGTCCGTCAACGGAAGCTGGAATAGGTTTTGACTCATATTTTTTTCACTCATATTTTTAAGCAACTACAGTTAAAACGACTCCAGAGATTCACAGTCGCCACCACTTTTTATTAGCCTTAAAAATAGTTTGGAGTTTTAGAAATAATACAAAATTTCTAAACTGAATATTTAAGTTTAAAGAATGTTTTGAATGTTAAATCCTTACGTAGTAAAGAAGGAAGAAAAAGAAAAAAATAAGAGACATTTTTAATTTGACTTTTTACTTAAATTTAGATATATTTTTAAACAAATTTTAGCTGAAGTAAATGTGCGTCAAAAACTTTATTTTAAAATAATAATTACAACCATAACCATCTCCTTGCTCTCATTTGACAACACTCTTAAAAAATAAAAAATTTAAAAATTACTATGGAATGTTGTTGATATAATCACACACAAATTTTCACTTTCCCCAGTAAAAATCTGCAGCGAAAAGGTTAACTTAAGCTAAACCAACTCACAAAAGGATCTTTGAATTCACAGTCCACGAGATCGAATCAATGCCGGGACCTTTTTTTTTGTTAAGCATTAAAGTTCAATGCACAATTTTTAGTACTTTTAAGCTTTAAAATACATCTATGAAGAACACATCTTTTAAAGATAAGTAAACAATTTTGTCACTTTCGCTGCACTTAGCCAGGAAAAACTGTGCTTTTGTTTGGCTCCTTACACTTTCGCACAATCGTCTAAATCCAAAGTCATCTCATTTTATGTCGGCAAGTGTGCTTAGGATAACGGCCGCAATTGTGCTCTTATTAGATTTTACGTTCGCCGGATTAGTTACGCCTCAAGAAATGCCATCAAAGCAAATAAAGTAGAAAACGAATGCGTTTTTCGTGCGGTAATTGTGTTGTCCTGTCCAGCGTTTCTGCGGGCTGCAATGCATAATTTGCTTGCCGGTTTTTGTGAATTGATTTCACAAATTGTTTGTAATATCGATGATGAAAAAGTTGGGCTTAATTTTTTTATGATGGGATGCGTTGAAGATGTTTTTTATGCATGAAATGGAGTACAAAATTAAGTGCTGGTTGCTTATAAGTTTATTCTTTGTTTTACTGAGTTTTGCATAGCAGAAAGTGATATTAAGAAGGTTCTACTCTAAGATAAGTTATTTGAAATTGTTTAGAGCGTTTTTAGTGAAAATTTTTGTGCCTCAATCTTTCGTTACACACAGAGTGAAACACAAACACAGATTTCGGTCTGTCAGACCGGGTATAAAAAACTTAATTTTTCAAGATATTTAAACGGCTTTAATTTATTTAGTTAGGTGGACTTTAATAGAGCAAATCAAGTAAAGCAAAGAAAGCAAAATATTTTTAAATTCATAAAGGGTGGCGAAAAAGTTCTCACCCAGTGTTCTTTGGCTTTAATTTGTTTTTTAATAAATGAAGAAATGAATAAGTGATTGAATGAATGAATGTCAGAAGTATACACGTTTTTTTAATGGTGTATCTTGACATAGTAAAGGAAGAAGAAGCAGAAAAATGAGATAACTTGTTAATTTGACGTTTTCTTTCAATTTAGATACATTTTTTTTTTTAATTTTGGCTGAAGTAAATAAAGAAATGTTCAAATTTTCGTTATGCGTAACAAGTTTAATGTTTAAGTAATTATTACAGCCACAACGATGTGGTTGCTCTCATAGAAAAACACAATAAAATACAGGGTCCGAGTATAAAAATTAAAAAATTTCTTATGGAATGTTGCTAATACAACCACATAGAAGCCTAAAACGTAAAATTTAAAATTTTAGCTTTCCCCAGTAAAAACCTGTAGCGAAAGGGTTAATGCTTTTAATTCTTTAAATAATTTGCTTTCAATTATTTTTCATTTTTTAAATTATTGTGTCTTTATACTTATTAAAATTTTGTATTTCCTTAATATTTTGGATTTTTTAATTTTATTTTCATTTTTTCCTTTTTACCATTATTTTCTATTTTTTAAATTACATTTTTGTTTATTTTTTAAATTTCTTCTAATTTTTTTAATTATTTTTGTATTCTTCTCTTTTTTGTTTTTCAATTATTTTGAAATGACAAAAATATATTTTCAATTATTTTCTTAATTTTCAAAATAACTTTTTTATTGTTTGTATTTTATTGTTTTTATTTTACAATTAGTTTGTTTTTAATTATCAAATTTCTTATTTTTTCAATATCCCTTTCATTTTTCAAATTATGTTTGTTATGTATTGTGATATGTTAAATTTTTATGTTAAGTATGTTTATTCTATAATTGTTTGTTTTTGTTTATATTATTTTGTTCTTTTTGTTCTATTATTTTTTATTATTTCAACAAATTTGTTAAAATTTGCTTCTAATATTTAGTTCATTTTTTTCTCTTTTATTTCTGTCCTTTTTATTTTTTCTTACTAATTTTTTTATTTTTTATTAATTTTTTTATATTTATTTATAGTTAATTTTTTATTTTTTGGTTTTTATTAATTTTACTTGTATTGTTTTTTAGTGGTTATTATTAATTTATTTCATAACTTGTTTTGTTTTGAAGTATTTTAATTTTTTTACTAGTTTTGTTTTTTGTACCCAGTAAAATTTATGTAGATGATCTAATATTTATTTACATCATCCAATTTATGACAACAAATTTTTATGGCATTTTTACTATTTATTATATTTGTTTATTGGTTATTATTAATTTATTTTATATTTTGTATTGTTTTTAACTATGATATTTTAATTTAGTTTTTTACTAGTTTTGTTTTTTTTGTTCCCAGTAAAATTTATTTACATTTTCTAATATTTATTTATTTCTAATATTTACTTACTAAATATAGCGAAAGAGTTACTAAAAAGAAAAAAAAAATAATAAATGTTTTGTACTTTGTCTATGGAACGAATCACTGGCAATGCTGCCAATATTTCTATATTTTTTATTTGGCGATTTTTGTATTAATTTCTTCAAAAGGTTCACACATTTTCAACGTTATAAACGGGTAGATTTATTAAGCGGGAAATACATTAACCGGAAATTTTCCTGTAGATTGCTTATGGGGATTTTTCGTGACCTAATTTGGTTATAACTTATAAGTGCGGAAATTTATTAATCGTTGTGCTAATATCCAGAAAGTGCTGTAGTTACTTAGGCATAAAATTTTCGACGTTTTAATAAGTTCGAAATATCTAAAAAATGATAAATTTATAACATTTAAAGTTTCAATCAAAAATTCGTCTTACGTTTCTTTTCTTCACAATGTGAAAAGGAAACATTCAACAGCATTGTAGTCTTGTCAGTGTTAAACTTAAGCATTTAGTTTTTTACTTCAAAATGCTCTGAAGACTAAAAACTATTCTAACGACAAAAAAATATACACATTCCGATACCATAGAGGTTTCAAAAGCAAATAAAGTTGCTTATTGTCTGGACCGGCTATTCGTGTTGAGCAGTATCGGACCTCACATATTGTCGCCGATTAAGTGGCAGCCAACAGAGCGGAAAATTTGCCAAATTTGGCAAAAACACAGAGAACTGCAGTAGCGATGAAATAATACATGAAACAATCACAACTATAATTACTATATCTTTGCGCGACACAATTGTTATTTCATACGGCAATAACAATAACAATAAACAAAGCCCTTATGGCGGCAAACAATTACAACAAAAACCACAACAATAACAAAAACCACAACAATAACAAAAACAATGGCGAATAAACGTCAAAGTCAACAAGCGTGAAAATACACACACACACACACAGACACACGCACACAAATGAACACATAGATCGGCCATGGGCGCATTGGCAACATAAACAAAATGCACAACAACAACAACAATGACAATTTTGTTACTAATGCCATTGAGCGAGGCGAATGTTTGGGCGATGTTTGTTGTTGTGCGCCCGATAAAACATCGGATTTCACTGTTGCGAATATAACAAGGCGACACAACATTGCGACGGCAGACGGCAACGGAGACGGGCGACGACGAGGCATATAAAACACCCGAGCCGAGTCGGAACGACCAAAAACAACGCCAACACTGTGGCGGCGCGTTGCAAGTGTCTGCCCGATAAATTATTAGCATTTGAACAATGGAAATTATTTCGCTGCGCTCAAGTAAGCCGCGAACGTTGTTGCCTGTCGTGCGTTTGTTATGGTTGTTGTTGTTGTTTTTGTTGTTGGCATGCCCAACATGCCACACGTTTGAAAAAGTGTCGCCTCGGCTGTGGCCGTTGTCTCTGCTAATGTTTAATGGCATTTCATTTGCCGCCGCCGAAGCGTTTGTCGCGCCTTCGCACAGCCTCGAGGCGAGGCGGCGGCTTTCTCAGCCGCACAACGGCGCACAATATGTCAGCACAAAAGTTAATAAAGTGCGCATTATTATCATTGCTTGTTCGTTTAATGATTTCGCTATGCATTGTTCGGCTGGCAGAACGGCAACAATTCTTAATGCTTGTCCCAGTTGGGTGCAAATTGTTGCGTTACTTGATAGAATAATTAATTCCCGAAAGTGACACCGTTCACATTAAAGCTGGAAAACTGCCACCGATTATACAGGGTGATCCGCTTCACCCAATGACACGCTCCACAGTGCTTCGAGAGTGGACAAAAATACGAAAAAAAATTATCGCGCATTTTGACAAAAGTAGTGTCATGTTAAAGGTAATTGTTTAATTAAGCTGGATCCGAAATACTTTCTCGAAAAATTGTCGAGATTAGAAGATATAGCTTTTCAAAGTCGGATATATTTTTACAAAAATTTATGAAGGGGAAAAATGAAATTTAGGTGCTTGTATAAAAAAATTGTAGAAAATGTGTTGTTGCAGATAGGCTACTAATTTCGTTTAAAATTAAAATAACATTGATAGGAGCGAGACCGCTGATCGGTTTTTTTTGTTTAGCATAAATAATTTTTTTTGTACGAATTTTCAAAAATGAATGTTTTTTAACCAATGAAAATTAAAAATAACCAAATTTAACGTCAGTTAGGCGTTAACTGAAGTAAATCCGTTTTATTACCTTTTTTAGATGGATTTTCATCTCTTAAGTGCGCAAAAAAAATTCTGCGTCTTTTTGCGCCTTTGGAAAATATTCAATTTTTTCGAAACTAATAATGTTGATTTTTTTACAGAAATCGCTTGAGTTAAAATTGCGACCAAAATGTGTAACCAAGTCAATGCCACGAACTATGAATGTTTTTTATAAAAATAGGATTTAGGCCATATTATCAAATTTTTTCATTATTATGGAATTTGTTTGCTAAAATGTGATTTAACGCTAATATATTCTAAAAAAAAGCAGGAATGTTTAATATTGAAGAAGGTCTAATTTTGGAGAATAATTTTTTCATTTCATTTCATTTCATTCACCTGTCTCATCTCCATGTTAAGCTCTACGGATATCAAATAAACAAAAAATATATCCTTTAAGCAACTTTACCGCCCTCTTTCCACCCTTTAAATGACGAATTTAGAAAAACGCTAAAATACGTCTTTTGTTATTACTTTATTAGTATACATATACACAATTTTAAAACAATCCGACCAAAAAACGATGTCCGTCCATATAAGCTTCACCACCCCCTTTTCGCCATTTCAAGGTCGACGTTTTTGAAATCGCTTCTTTTTAAGGGTTGACTATAAAACAATATATAACCATATATATTCGATTTTTTAAACTATATATATTTTTGTTTGGAAACAAACACAAATTCTGAAGTCAACAGCCCAAAATTACTTAGACTGCAAATTTTCAGCGAATTTCACGTACACCTTCTATTTTTGCCGCAATTTTGTATGGAGTCGAAGCACTGTGCGCTCGTTCAAGTCGAAAGGATAATGTTTTGGGGTTTTACTCGAGGACATTATAGCCCATTGAGAGTACCAGCAAGAGGTACATTCCTCTAATCCAGGTTTTAGTAAGAAATCAAAATGTTGTTTCCAAGATTTCGGAAACCACACTTACGAACCGGGCCAACCATCTTCAAAGAAAGTCATTCCAAAGAAAGTAACCAAAAATCACTTTGGTAATATTCATAAGTAAAGCACCAGTCGAGTGCAGTTTCAGGCACTCACTCACTCACTCACTCACTCACTCACCAAACCAAACAATCAAAACTTGCCCGGTGTCTATGTGTGTGTGTGTGTGTCACTGCTGTGACCAGCTAAACGACCAGCTCGGCACTGCACTGCGCCACATGTTCGACTTAGGAAGCCGATGAGGAAGCAAACAAGCAAGAAACATGTGCCACAAGCAGCGCCACTGATGCAGAGGATTTAATGCTCCAAAAAAAATCTAAATTTGCGAGTATAATTTCGAAAAAATTGTCTTCCCTTTTCGAGGACAACACTGTCCAATGTAAATGTGTATATGTAAGTGTGTGTGTAGATATGCATGTGTGAGTGAGTGAGTGCACTTGCAGGCGCGCGAAAGCTCGCAGCCAGAACGTCTGCACTCGTATCATGGAAGTTTTCATCTTTCGACAGTGAATGCAGCCATTCATGTATGAAATTAACAACGGTTTGGAAATATCGACAAAGTCTAAAATATGGGCACCATGGCTCTATGAAGACATATTCCAGCACTGCGTTCATACAGTGTGTAAGATAGTTTCAAGAGATTCACGTGAGTCGTCTATGGGAAATTTTGTATAAAATGAAACAAAAGAAGGAAACAGCAAAGAGTGTCCAGGTTGGTATTTGACGACTTAGTCAGACGCTGCACTACAATCAGGCTACTTTGTAGGTTACGTTTGCTTCAAATTTAGGCATTTTTAACCCTTTCGACCCCGAATTTTACCCTGTGTCTCGATATTACTTTTTGGTATTTAAATCATTTGAACATTTGAAGTCGCCACGCCTCTTTGTTAGAGATCTAGAGCTAGTTTACTTTTGAACAATTTTAGCTTAAAACGAGTAAAATAAATTGTGTATCTATCAATATTGTTTCATTACAGAAAAATTATTGAATATTTATGGAAAAATACAAAATTATCACCTTTTAGATTTTATTTAACCATTATTAAAGAAACATGGTTTTAATCAAACGCGCCCAACTCGTAGACTTCACTTAGAACACAAACTTTCCCTGATATCGCTGCAAATGATTGGAAATTATTTTGGGCATAACAGTAACATTTTTGGAATTGGTTTTAAATACACTTCTAAAAATATTAATTTGTTGGTGCCTACTTAAATTAAACTCGGACAACTTTGGGGCCGAAGGGATTAAATAAAAAAAGGCGCAAACAGAGAAGAAAGTACCTAAAGGATAAAAGAAGAAAGTTTATTTCATAAATATTGAAGTGGTTACAAATTATAGCATTTTCAAAATAAAAAAAATTTAATTGGTCAAAAAAATATTTATTTATGTAAACGGTAAAAGAAAGAATAGTTCAATTTTACACAATAACTATTGAAGTAGTTACGTATAGCCAACAATACCCTGACCTCTGACAGGAATCCTATTTGGAAGAATACTCCTGGCACTCAGAAATGTCACACAAACTGGATAACATAAATAAATTCAATAATGAAATGTTGAAAAAAATGAGAAAGCGAGCTACGCAACTGTTCGAAGAGCAATCGTTCGCTTTCTTGTGAGCATATATAGTAAATTTGTCCAAAAAATTAAAGAAAGTTAAAATAAGTGTGAACAAAATTTTAGAATAAAGTTGCTACACCTAAAACTGTCGATAGGATATCAAGCAAAAAAATGTAAATCAAAATAATTTTACAGTTTTTATATACATATAGCGTGAAGTTTAAGGCAAAAGATTTAGTACTAAGTACTACTTAGTACTTAGAATTAATAAAAACTATCAGCAAACAATGCGAAGACTGTGCAGGCACTTATCAAGTAACAAAAATGTGTGTGTAGTAATGGATGATGAAACGTATATCAAAATGGATTTTTTGACACTACCAGGGAAGCAATATTATTTTCAACAGATAAATCTAAAGTTCCGGAACATTTAAAAAAATTTGGAAACTTGTCAGTGTGACAAATGCAAATTTTCATTTAAATGTATGTTCGAAAAGAGGCTACTACCACTAATACGACGAAATAAAACTCCATAATTTTTTTTACTACATTTAGCAACATGTCACTACTCGACTGCGACCACCGACTGTTACAAAATTTTAATGAAATGTATATTTAGGCCATCAAAATGGTAAAACTGTACAAACGTTTAATGGGGACAATTAAGCCAAAAATGCTACTTTTTCAATATCAATGTTTGAAAAATTAATATTGTTATTTTTTTTTATTATTTCATAATATAAGTTAAAATAAAATTATAATTGAAAAATAAAACTTTAAGTTTTTCATTAAACAAATTAAGGTTTACATTTGAAAAATTGTTTCCCCCCTAATTTTTTACATTTTAATATATTTTTTTTATATATTATTTTTATATATTAATATTAAACGAAAAATGCTACTTTTTCAACATCAATGTTTGAAAAATTAATATTGTTTTTTTTTTTATTATTTCATAATATAAGTTAAAATAAAATTATAATTGAAAAATAAAACTTTAAGTTTTTCATTAAACAAATTAAGGTTTACATTTTAAAAATTTTTCCCCCCTAATTTTTCACATTTTAATATATTTTTTTATATATTATTTATATATATTAATAATATATTTTTTACATTTTAATGTTTTTCTTTATATAGTATGTATATTAATTTTCAATAGTTTTGAAATGAATTTGGAATAAATCGTAATTTTAATATATTTCTTTATATATTTTTTTATATATTAATAATATATTTTTTACATTTTAATATTTTCCTTTATATATTAATTTTCAATAATTTGGAAATAAATTTGGAATAAACCGTCAAATCTTCTAATTGATATCATTATTTTTTTAACTTCCTCAACACAACATACGCGACATGCCAGTGTAGGGTGTACAATTTGTGTATGAACGGGACTGAGGATATTTAAATAAAATTATGTGCACTTGAGGGAAGTGTATTCAAAACTTGTTACCATGGCTTATTGTTGCGTCAATGAAATGGAATTTCTCGAAGACAGCAAGTACAGTGTCATAGAATGCTTGAAAGTCAAATGAAAATTTAAAAAATTTGCTGTGTGTTAAAAGTAAGCCAAAAGCAGTCGATTTTGTTGCTAACTTATTGTGATATCACATTTTTAAATGTTGTTCACTATCTGAATGGAAAATTAGTTATTATGCTTTTCTAAAGGAGTAGTTTTCAAACATTGTGAAGACTGCAAATATTTCGCTAATAATACAATTAAAAATATATATATATTTATTTATAATAAATAAATTTTTTTTTCTTCTGAGGGATACAAAAAAAAAACCTTCTGAGGAAGGATTATTTTATTACTGCTCAGTGGCGCTCACAGGATTTCATTTGAGAAGAGTTTGTACACAACTTTTGAGTCCAATACCCTTTGTAATTGTATTAGTTGCCCACAATTTTTTTAACAAACAGATACTTGGGGAATTTGAATCATTGACAACCATTGACTGTGCGGGACTTTAACTTTTGTGTTACTTAATTCACTGGTTTTTTATTCGATTTTTAACAAAATCCAATGAAAAAGAATTACTATTTTTGTTTATTCGGTAAAGAATTGGTTTATTATGAAAAGCGAATAAAAAACTAAACATTAACCCGTAGATTACAAAATTTAAAAAAAATTATTAAAATCTGTCTAGTTTCCTGATTCCAATCCAAAGTCAGTCGATGTGTTCTTGAAAACCAGTTGATGATTAATTTTGCTGCTAGAGATCTACTAAACATCATCAAGTAATGGTTTTTCTAGCATTTTGTGATTCTTCTGGCTCAGTCTGAATCTTGTACCGAGAAAGAGTTGCTTGGGTTTACCTCTGATGCAATCAGTAAACCTATGACAGCTGGTATTATGTGCTATTCATCTTGCCACCAGTTGAAGCGCGATAAGTCTGACCAGATCCTTACAAATTCTGTTTATCATTTTCACTAACTCGTTGTTGCCACATGTAGCTAAGATTGATCTACTAATCAATTTACTATGATCAAATGATTGATCTACTGATCTCTTTAATGTATTTAGCCTCTGTCAACTGGCCAGGATGTCCTAAATTATATTGTATCAAGATTTATAGATATGCGAGTTTAAAGACTGTTGCATCAAGCTCGCCGGGAGCGAAAACTCTTTGGGTAGTTTGACTTCTCACTCGTTAGCCTCAATGTTCTTGTGCTCTGATACACAAATAAGTATAACGAGGACAGACCGGTGAACCAGTTTCAGAATGAATTCACTGCATTCCCAGACAAGTATGAAGTTACCAATTGGCCACTCCAGCCACCTCCATCTGATATATCAGTGCTGAGATTCCCAGAAATGTTGTTGTTGTTGTATGCTTTGATCCAAAGAAAACACAACTAACCCAACTAAAAAGTTGTTTATTCCACTTCAAACCAAAGCACTGATCGCCTATAAAAATTGGCTTTGCAGGATTTTTGTAAAATAGCTAACAGCACTAAGTACTCCACTGTGAATTGGAAACTCTACACACACACACACATACATAAATTGAACACCAAAAGCGCAGCGAGCACAGCCGACATCGAAAAGCTGCTCCGCCTTGGCCGAAATAAAATCAAATTTCAATATGCGCAACATAACAAAACTTGTTAACTTGCCATAACCGTTACAGCGGTTTTTTGCTCATTTCTTTCACTGCTACACTCGGGACACAAAGCGCATGAAATACAACAACAGTGAGTGTGGAGAAAGCAAATAAGGAAAGCCAAAAAAATAAATAATAATATTGGATTTGAAGCACTCGATGTCGACGTCGACGGAGCGCAGCGTTGCTGGGCGCTGATGCGTTTACGCCGAACCGGCGACTCAAGTGTTTCGTACAAAAGTGCATAATACGAGGTCAATACAAGTGGACGCAGCAAAAATTGACTTGCACCGAAAAACTGAGCGCACATGTGTGCCGCATGCCGCATGCCACATGCCACACGCTGCCATTGCGCCGCTTCTACACGAATGCAGCAGGCGAAAAAATGGATTTTGAGCGCGCGGAGTGGCAGGTGGGAAAGGGGCTGCACATAAGCAGCAAATCCAATACGATTTCAAGTGATTGCAATTTGTACTTTGGCCCGCTGCTGCACTCATGTAGTCGCTGTGTGTGAGTGTGTGTGTGTGTGTGAAGCCAACACCCAGCCCGCGCTGCTGCATTCAGTTGTTCTGTTCGGCTCTGCTGTTATGGGCGCTTGTACAGATTTTAATTTCCAATTTTTATATTAAATTTGTAATTCGCTTTTTTGCCTCTAGTCTGTGTCCATGCAGCGTCGTGTTAGGATTTGTGTAAGATTTAATAATGAAATTGCCGGCAACTGCTGGCGCATAGTCTCGACATGCGCTTGCAGCTGTTTGAACAACGCCAATTTAGGATTCATAATAATAAGTACAATAATTTAGCTACAAGTATTTACAGGTGGTGCGAAAAGTTTGTCGGTTTTCTTTAAGCTGCATGTAAAAAATATATTAAAAAAAATACTAAAACATTAAATTAATCACATGAGGTGGAACACACATGGATCCTTATTGGGTCCTTAGCGAAAGCAGAAGGAGATCCGTTTATGAGTTTTAGTAGTGATCTATTAGATCAACCATATGAACTTAAAACAAATATTCAAAGCAATCCACAGTGATTCGTTCGTTAGACAAAATTCAAAAAATGTACAGTCTCAGAATTTAACGATTTTGATGTCAATTGAAAGATAAAACTCCAACTAAGAAAACCCCAAAAAATCGGTGCAAAAAATTAATTAGTGTGTGTGCAAAAGCGGCTCAAATTTGAAACTTTTTTCACAAAAAAATATAAACACAAATTTTGTGTTTTTCAGTCTATTAAGTAAAAAAATGTTTAAAAATACATGCTTATCAAGAAGTTTCTAAAACTTTCAATATATCATAGATGAAAAAATAATGTGGCCATTTTCGCTTTTCATGTTTTCTCAAAATTTACAAAGCTGAGGCTTTTACTTTACTTTTAATTTAAAATATTTTTCTTAATTAAAAATCTGAAAATTGGCAAAACTTAGAGGAAAATATCTAAAAAGTATGTGAAAGTATGTTCCTGGTTTTTTTTGTGTTTTTAGAACTTTTTTTCTTTGTCGAATAATGTAGTTACATCCTCCGAAATTTTCCGATCTCAGAAAATAATTTGAAAAGTGGTGTAAACACCTATTTTTCGACAAAATTTGTTTTATTCATCCCTAAAAGTATGCAATCAGCATGAAAAATTGAAAAAACAAATGCAAAAAGCAAAAATTCAAAACATACTTCTACTACTTCTGTTACTTTTTGCAATTATCAATGTTGACGTTACCGATTAAATGTAAAATATGGAAAATCTAGCCTACATATTTGGTGCTTTAAGTTACCAAAAATTACGAAAATTGCAAATTTAAGGCTCAGCCATTGCCAAACTACAGTTTAAAAAATCAAACTGGAGATTTCAATTCAGCAGACCATGATTAACTAGTATACCAAATTTTATGAAGAACGGACCAATCCTTCTAATTTTGTCCCGCGGTTGTATGGAGTCGAATCAATGTGCAATCTAACAACTCCTTTTGATATGTACAGATAGTTAGAATTGTGGGATCGCAATTTCTAAAAAAATTTTTTAATTAAAAATTCGAGAAATGCATCAATCAATATTCAACAAAAAAAGTTTTGTTTGTTTCGCCGTTAATGGCCAAAATCAGTAATCACTGTTTTTATTTTGCCCAACAAGAAGAAACTTCCTACTTCCGCTATGCTAGCTGTGTTATTGTTGGTCTTTGTGTGTGTCAGTATTTTAAATATTTTACAAAAGTGTGTATATTCAAATAAGCTCCGTTTTTAACCCACCGTGGTGTAGTTAGTGCTTTTATGGTTTTTTAAAAATATCCTCCAGAAGCCAATGTTTTTGCAGCGTCCAGTATTGCACAGCACTTATTTGAAGTAGAAACTCCTATTTTGTAGTTGTGGAACGTTGTTTTCTATTTGGATCACAGTACTCAGCTCTAATGCCACAAATAAAGGCTAACAATGAGTAATCTTTCAAGTTTATAGTAGCTTTGCTTTGGATGATAGAGTAAACTGGACTTATTGATTGTTAACCTCAAACTTTTCTGGGAATCTCAGCATTGATATGTCAGATGGAGGTGGCTGGAGTTGCCGATTATTAACTTCAAACTTGTTTGGGAATACAGTAAATACCTGGAACTGGCCGATTTTTTCTCGTTATCCTCATTTGTGTATCAGAGCACAAGAGCATTGAAGGTATAAAGAGAGCGAACCAGCTTTCCAGAAGAGGTTTGTATGGTAATAAAACTTTATACGAGCTAATTTTCCAATACCCGTGGCAGACATGGGATTTTTGTACCACGAAGAATACAAGATACAATGAAAAGTTCTAAAAAATAAACTATGTAGTACATTTTAACAAATTATATCTCTTTGTTCGATATAATTAATTGGTCTGTTAATTATCCTGCATAATTAAATATAATAATTATAATATAATATAATAATTAATTAGATATAATAATTAATTTAATATTAATTTTTTGTACCATCATAATTTTTTTACTAGATGCCTATCACGGAAGGTCTTCCGGGATAAAACAGTCTTCCTGTCTAGAAGTACATACTATAAGTTCAAAATGGTTAGCCTTCACAATACCAACTCGTGTAGCTGTTGTAATCCATTCATTCAACACTTCCTTTGTACAATGTCCGGACTTGACATGAAGTATAATAAAAACCAGAGACCTAAAATAATTATTATCCATATTTTTGGGAATGAAAAAATTGCCCTAATTTAAGAAATTTCTAAAATTATTGTTTTATAATAATTATTCCCAATAAGAAATTTTTTACGTCACCTATAACTATTATCATGTAATAAATATTTTTGAGTTGCATAATAACTCTTATAAGTAACAAGTATATTTTTCGTTGTCGATAATTATTATTTTGGGATTTTTGTTTTTTACATTGCATCATAACTTATATTTATGACTTTTTTAATTTACGTTACCGATAACTATTATTTTGAGAAATTTTTTTTTTAAGTTGCTTCATAACTTTTATTTATAATTTTTTTTTCATTTACGTTGCCGATAACTATTATTTTGAAAACAAAATTTTTTCGGTTGAATCACTACATTTTGGATATGAATTAATTTGTAATTGTATTAAATTTACAAACGCAAATTAACTGCAGAAACCTTATTTGCACCAACAACTAAACAATTAAAAATCAATTCATACTCAAAATGTGGTAAGGCAACGTAAATAAAAAAAAAGTCTTTCATAAAAGTTATGGGGCAACGTAAAAAAAATTTTCGTTGAAATACTCGTAATAGTTATCGGTAACGTAAATAAAAAAAAAATCATAAATAAAAGTTATGAAGCAACCTAAAAAAAATTTTCGCAAAATAATAGTTATCGGTAACGTAAATAAAAAAAGTCATAAATAAAAGTTATGATGCAACATAAACAAAAAAATCCCAAAATAATAATTATCCAGAATGAAAAAAATATTTATTTCTCATAACAGTTATTATGCAACGTAAAAACGAATTGTCCCACATAATAATTATAATCAACGAATAAAATTTATGTTGCATTGTAATAGTTACATTGCAATTAATTTCTTAAAAAACTTATAATAGTTAAGTCCCTGATAAAAACACTAGAAAAAATCATGCTTCAAAGTCATCGAAGAATTCTCTGGCAGCAAAGTTCTGCCTATACGTTAGAAATTGAAAAATATATCTGCCAGATATCAATTTTGAATGCTACAAAGAGTCATTCTTTTCTTTCTTATATTTTCGCATCACAGCCACTGGTTTTTACTACTAACATCTATCATATTGTATTGTAATAATTACTGAAGCATTGACGTGTAACAAATCATTATATCGAACGATTTCGGCGTCCGATTGAAGGACGAAAAATCACACGTCCAGGAAATTTTTCATGAACTATGTCCTGTTGAAAATAAATGCTGTTCACATCTGAAGCAAAAAGACCATAGCCGGCTAAGTTTTTTAATATTAGTTTTAATATATTTAAGTCGAAATTTTCCAGAGATTTAGTCCCAATAGTTAATCCCTGATCTGCCAGAATAAATATAATAAATAAATTAAATAAACTAGTCATCCGATTTGGATAGAGTTCTGACAAAGTGATATCTATAACTTTGACGCAAGACCAGAAAAAGCGGTGGAACTAAAAAATAAATATAAACTCAAAGTTTTGGTTTTTCTTTTTAATGTTTTTATCAAATTAGAATTTTGTTACAATGACCAAATTATTTTTATATGTTCCTCGTATAGTGCTTTGTAATATATATTTTTTCCACATTTTTTTTCTACACGCGTGATACTTAAAAAAAATAAAAAGTCATTTTTAAACATAATTATTAATTAATATATTTTTTTACGTTAAGTTTTGCTTTTAGACAAAAAGAATCAATCAAGAACGTTCGACAACGCAATCAATTCATTACAATGTTCGAACCATAGTGGCCACAGTTGGTTACTTTTGACCAAAATGGGTGCGTTTATTTTATTTATTGTTTTTTAGATTTTTCCCGCTTGTTTTACTGAGGAAAAAAATTTACAAATTGTATGCAATATACGGCCGTGCGATTATTATGCTTGTTTTTTTTGTTTTTGTATTTTTACTTACACGTTTTCACCCCACCAAAACTATACTTTGTCACATGAGAAAAGAAAAACCGAAAAGCTGAAATTTCGTTTTCTTTTCCTATGATTACATTTTGGTTATTTTTCCGAAAAAATTTGGTAAACAAAATTTTGTTTGAGTGGCAACTGCGGGTCGAACCAGCAGCATTTTTAAAAGTTTGATTCAAAAGCTGCACCAAACTGTTACTCATTGTGATTGAAGATGTTTTTCCACTATTTCGAGGGAGTTTTCGAAACAGCATATGCGACAGTTTTGCTGGTTTCGTATTCAAACTGATGAAATATGCAATATAAGACATAGTCTCCGTGATATTTTTACCATTTTTTTTGCAGTAACTTTTCACAATTTTAATGCGTTATGCAAACAAAATCGGTACGTATCAATTAAAATCTGGAAACCTGTTAGTTTTTACTTATGAAACATCATTGCAATGATACTTTTGTGATGTCTCTTGTTGGAAAATCGTAGATTCTAAATTTTTGGTTCTCTAAAGAAGCAGCTTACAGTACCTGAATCTGTCAGGTTCAAATATTTGTTTAACCTTCACACTGTCACTATTAACATACTCGTATGTTAATATTTCAATTTTAATTTTGCTATAACTTTTTAGTTTTAAGTCCGATTTTCATGCGGCTTCGGCTCAGTGGCCAATTTATCGAGCTCTTTCTAAATATGTAATCAGAAAACTAAAAATTTTATGTTTTCCATCTTTTTTTTACAAATGAAAATTTGTACCCCTATTTTGGTTACATATTAACATACATATGTTAATATTTTTTTTCTCATCCGTTTTATAAGGACAGCTTTCATTTTTTGAGCTAAGTTGGTAAGCAAAAACATAAAATGGACTGTGCTAAAGAGATTTTAGGTTCAAATGTGGAAGGGAGAAAAGGGATGAATGGGGTTTCAGCCCCCACAAAGTGGGCGAATTTGTTGCTTTTTTTAAAGAAATGCCATAAAAAGTGCATTTTCAAAGATATTCGCACACAATTTTGTATTTGATACGATACGTTCAAGTTTCAAAAAACTAAATTTTTACCATCGCAGTTTATAATTCCTGTGGCAAATCTGTAACCATAGTTACAGCAACAGCATTTCGAAGCATGCTTAGTTTAGCCCTTTTGTACAACTCGCAATGCAACACATTTTTGAGCGATCGTTTCTATGGCAGCTATATGTTATAGTTGCCCGATCTTATTCAAATTTGGATATGTGATGTGGAATTACCTAAAAATCTTAAATACAAAATTGTGTGCGAATATCTTTGAAAATGCACTTTTTATGGCATTTCTTTAAAAAAAGCAACAAATTCGCCCACTTTGTGGGGGCTGAAACCCCATTCATCCCTTTTCTCCCTTCCACATTTGAACCTAAAATCTCTTTAGCACAGTCCATTTTATGTTTTTGCTTACCAACTTAGCTCAAAAAATGAAAACTGTCTTTATAAAACGGATGAAAAGAAAAATATTAACATATGTTAATAGTGACGGTTTCCGTATATAAAAATTGGTGACAGTGTGAAGGTTAACCTGGCGATGGTCTGTAGTGTTGGTCTATTATTTTTAAGTCAGTAAAACTTCTTAACCATACTTCGATATGTATTTGATAACACCAAAAAATAATTAAGGTCCTGAAAAAGAGCTCATAGAGTCAATTTTTTCAACACTTGTTCAAAGCCTTCGTGACCTTCGTGGCCTGAGACACAGAGTAACCGAGTAAGGTTAGGTTAGGTAAGCTGGCAAGCCAACGCATGGGCTCTGTTGGGTCCATAGCGGTATGAGTTACAGCTCCTTACTGATCGGGACTTTATCGAGTTTCAATCACATGATTTATTTTCATGTTCATAAATAGTCTACATCCTGCCACATGGGCTTTTAGGGCTTTTAGACTTGAATACACCCGATGATACTTTAAAAAACGCAATTATGTAAAAGACAAGAGTGGAGGAAAAGGCCAAGTGTCCACTTGCCTTCATGTATGGCTCTGCTGTTGGCATACACAAAGGACGAGCAAAGGAGTGAACTGCAACGCTTGCACAAATGTGAGGCATCTAATGATGCCTTAAATTGAATTTAATCATCATTAATAATTATGCAAGTGTGCGTGCGCGAGTGCGTGCGGGCGGAATTCCTGTGGCGCTCCTAAAATGCCTTCGGCCTTTACTTCTGCCCGCAACGTCATATGCAAATAATTAAGCGCATTGACTGCATAAACGCACTGCATGCCCGCCTAACTGTCTGTCTCTCTGGCTGGCCGCCTGACTGGTTGTGTCTGCTGCATTGCTGTGCCCACGAGTGGCTGTGTCTGTGTGTGTGTGCGTGTGTGCGTGTGTGCATGTGCAGTGCTGAAATATTTCCCCAAAGTCCCATCACGCATTTGTCGCCAATTTCATGCTCTTTGTAATCTAAGTGAAAATTGCCCGCACAAGCGACACACCGACGCACGCGACGTGCGCACGTATGCAAATCGCTGCGCCACACTCGCTCGGCCGGCACGTGTGGACAGTGTGCGGCCGATAATGCATTCACTCGGTTCAGAGGTGGCTAATAAATTTGAATATTAATTGTCGCTGGAGTGTGGAGAGATTGCAGTGCTTTTTTATGAACCGTCCGGGCATGGGAGCGCCAGTGATTTTGTGCGCAGTCGGTGTCCATTACACACACACACACACACACAAACACCTGCAACCTCAAAGCATTTTGTCGACTTGTAAGTGGCAGCGAAATAAAGTCGCTTTTGCTCAGTTCGCGTTTCTGGCCAAAAGGCAACACTTGAGCCAATTAAATTTCCATCTCCTTCGAGGCGCCCAGCGCGACCACTGCCGCAGCCATAATGCACCGACAGCGTTGCGGCATTAACTCGCATTTCGAGGATTTATCTGTCGCATGCGTGTTGCCGCTGTGGCCAAGGCCAGTCCTTCCATTCATTTGCTCGCAATATCGGCGATAATAGCCGAATAATTTGCCAATTTAATGCGTTCGCTTGAGCACCGCTGCGGTTCGGTTGCCTTGTGCGCTGCGCTGACTGGTGACTGGGCGATGGCTGCTGATGGCTGCGCTTCGTGGCAGTAATTTTATTTGTTGTCCTGCTGAATTAATTGGAAATTGCCAACGCATTGGCGTCAATGTTGTCTTAAACGCTTATCGAATTGTGTGCATAATGCAGTTGTACTATATATTTATTTATATAGCCTTTGCCGTTATTTGATTGGGTAGGCAAATGTCAATTACAGTTGCGGCCAAAATAATAGCAGTGCCATTGGGGCACTCAACATTTGAAGTCAACATATTTCGGTTGAGATTATTAGTTGATTGATGATCTGATGATTACACCGTGCGACAACAAATTTTACACACGAAAAAATCTATATACTCGTGAAACGAGGGGCCAAATGCAGTAAAACTTCGTTTTTAGTTTTTCTCTCTGACGTCAGGATTTTTTTTAAAAGGACTTTGAAATTTGAAGGACATGTTTATTTCAAAAAATTATTTCAAAAATTGAGCGCATTGTAGAATAACAATATGGGTATCAAATGAAAGAGTAAAATGCTTAGAATCTTAGAAAATTTAATTTTTTGGTGCAAAAGGACGAAGAGGTATTGAAAATGTCCTTTTAAAACTTTATCCTTGAATATCCTTGGAAATTTCCAGTAGTTTTTCTTGAAAAAAATATATCTTAAGGACTAATATGTACACTACTACATCCTTGAATTTCGTCCTTCTAACTTTATTAGTTTAGGATTTAAAAAATTTAATACTCGAGATGACTTATAAGTATGTACCGACTTACTTATAAAAAAGCATAAATTTAATTTTTACAAAATTGTAGTATTACTTTTAAACACCTTTTAAGTCTCAAAAGTTTCTGTCAATTCAATCGAAGCTTACTTACGAACTGTTCAAAGCAGATGTCTTACAGTATTTTCTTGTAGAATAAATTTCAACTAATAATAAATAACACAAATTTTGAAGTGTTTGGGACAGTGATGACTGACCATTTTTCAAATAGCTTCCGCTTCAGCGTCGTTTCAGATTTGAAGCAAATAGTTTCAAGCTCATTTGCTGAGCTTTTGCTCGCATTTTTGGACACTGAGTTTCTTTGTGACTTTTGTTTTATTAAATTTATAAAATCGAATCGAAAACTCTAACCATTTATCACACAAACATTTTTAAGTGTTGCTACACTTGTTGTAAAGATTATTTTTTCAAATATATTAAAGCTAAATGAACTGAAATTTTGTTCAGATTTTTTCAGGTAAACATTGTCAAAATCTTTGGTTGTATTAGTGCTCATCACTGGTTCAGAATCACAGCAAATTCATGAGTAAATGTTAGAAATAGTTACTCAACTTCAAACTGTATAAAACTAGGTTCCTGAATTGAAATGTGATTACTCAAGTCTGAACTTCTAATCACTCGAAAGATGTTTCATCAGACACGAAAACAAGAGTACAGACCATGTGTGAATAGAACAGCGGGAAGAAGAAGAGCCAGGGGGGCGACAGAGGAGAACGCGAGCGGTCGAACGAGCAGTCGTGGTTTTTTTTTAACGAGGAGCGAAACATTGAAAGCCTCAGGTCAGTGCAGGACTTTAAACCGCTAAACCCTGGCTGCATCATCATAATTCTGAATCCAAAGAAAAAACTAAAGCGTGGAGTGAAGCCAATAGTTAATTAACCCTTTCGCTACAGGTTTTTACTGGGGAAAGTAAACATTTTAAATTTTACGTCTTAGGCTTCTATGTTGTTATATTAGCAACATTTCATAAGAAATTTTTTAATTTGTATACTCGGACCCTGTATTTTAGAGTGTTTTTCTATGAGAGCAACCACATCGTTGTGGCTGTAATAATTACTTAAACATAAAACTTTTTACGTATAACGAAATTGTGAATATTTCTTCATTTACTTCAGCCAAAATTAAAAAAAAAAGTATTTAAATGAAAAGGAAACGTCAAATTAAAAAGTTATCTAAAGTTTTCTGCTTCTTCTTCCTTTACTATGTCAAGATATACCTTTAAAAAACGTGTTAAAAATATTCAGGAACTTTTCACCACCTCTTCAAACTGCATAAAACTAGGTTCCTGAATTGAAATGTGATTACTCAAGTCTGAGCTTGAAAACTTTAATTTTCAGTTTATTAATTTCGTATGTTTCCTAAAACTTCAAACTATTCTAAAGACCAACAAAAAATGTATTCTTAGGGTTCAGACGTCCACAAAGTAGTATGTTGCCATATGGCAACAAAATAGCGAAAGGGTTAAGAATTCAACAAAGAAGGTTCTAACTTAGGGTTGTCGTCTCCTTTAAGAGGAGATTCAGGACAATTTAAAACATTTTTTCTGGATCCTGGTTTGAGAAAATTTCTTCGAATTTCAGAAAATATTTTAGTTTTCAATTATTTAGTTTCAAATTTTAAAAAATTGATTTATAACTTTAGAGAAACATGCACACTTTAGCAAAGTGTTTCGAACACTGTTTTCTATTTTTAAGGATTTAGTTCTCTTTGGTGCTGTGCCTTTTATGCTCCGTTTCTTTATGCAATGTTTATTTAAAAGATTTAAATAGATAAACCATTATTTTAAGGTCCCGAAATCAATCATAAAGTTTATGAAATAAGGTTTTTGGGTTCAGAATTCTACGAACTCTACGGCGATTATGACACCAATTTTTTGTCCAGAAATTGGTCGTGAAGTTCATAAAATCAGGTTTTTGGTTTTAAAAGTTGACAAAGACGGCTTTGACATCAGTTTTTATATCCAGAAATGGATCATGAAGTTTATGGCATTTTTAAAAACTCTGCAAGGAAGATTATGACATCGATTTCTCGACATTGGGTCGAGAAAATGGTTCAGAAGTTAAGAAAAAAGTTTAAGACATCAATAATTAGGGTCCAGAAATCGACCAATGTCGCTTCTAGCGTCAGTTCTTGAATCCATGAATCAATCTAACAATTTATGGCATCAGGTTTTTGGGTACCAAATAGTGCGAAGAAGATTGTGGCATCGATTTTTGGTTCAGAAAATTACCACAAAATTCTAGATATGTGGGTTTAGTTTGGAAATCGACACAGAATGTTATGACATCGTTTCTTACGGAATACAAAATCATTTTCAGGGACAAAAGAAAGTATTAGTAGATATTTATATTTTTTAATTTTGTTAAACAAAAATTGAGTTTTAAATCTTTTATTTTAAGCATTACCTCCAAATAGCTAAAGGAAATAAATTCAAAATAAATTGAAACTTATTTTGAGTTACTTGGTCGAAATATTCGTGAGAAAGACTTTAGGTCCAAACAGAGGACGAGAAGAGAAAAAACTAAACTTACGGACCACATTAATTTTTTCACAACATAACCACTTCAGAGGCGCGGGGGAGGGGGTTGCGTACAACTTTTGAGCCGAATGGCATTCGAATCCATATTTCGTACGAGGATTTTTTTGTTTGGGGGATTTAAACCCCTCCTTTGTGCGCCACTGATCCCACATATTCCCCAATCTAGCTTCCTCTTACTTCTGGCTGTTCCCACACCTCAAGAAGTTTCCTTATGGAAAACGATTTTTACAAACGAGCAGGTGATATCTATGTAAGAGAACTTTTTTACAGACCTATCGAGAAACCAATGGAAGGATGGGATCTCTAACTTGATGAATCGATGAAAAAATGTGTTCAGCCACATAAATTCTGATCTAAAACTCAATGAATATCCTTTCGCCTACTAAAGTCTCGTCAAACGTTTGCCACAGTTCTGTTCCAAAAGCTTCAATTACCACATCAAGTAAGTCGCTTCGAGTCTTTTGGCAATATGAAACAAAATTAGTGCAGCCAAACGCCGCACTGCATCGCAACAAAGTTTTGCATGCAGGACAATTAGGCGCCTAACGGCTTCAGATGACAATGTTGCATGTTGTGCGGTTTACGAACATTTCAGGGTCAATTTACCACGACACCAACATTTCGGCTTACTTAATGGAACGTGGCAGGTAAGCAAGCGAACGTTGTTGCACAATGCAGACGCAGCAGGACATTTAATTGGCCGAGGGGTGTGGACAACCCGAGTTCCTCGAATTTGAAGAGCTGCAATTGAAGACTATTGCAAGCAGCATTTTCACTTAAATGCCGCCGTTTAAAAAAAAGAACCAATTTTTCAGTGCGAAAAAATTCGCTTCTATATAAATTGACGGCGCACCGTTCACGCGTCGACCGCAAGCTGGACGTTTGCAAATTTCAAGCCGCATTGAGCTTAATTATTATTTGGCTTTGTAATGCAATTATAAAATCAAAAGCTTGCATTGTGTGTGCCTGTGTGTAAGTGTGTGTGTGCGTGTGCGTGTGCGTTATTAATGCTGCACGCTCGAAACGGTGCTGCGTCTGCATATTTCACTGCAACGACGCGTCGTCCGTGGCGCTGGCAATCAACCAATCACCCTGGACGGCTCCATGACCGGTTCGTTGGCTGCATGAGTGAATGGTTGACTGGCTGTCGGTCGTTGTTGAGCTGAATTGTTTACCCGCACTTGTCAAAATTGTTGAAAGGAAACCATTTTTGCTTACAAAATTTTGAATCTATATACATAAAATTCTTTGTCTTGACTGATTGACTGACTGACTGATTGATTGACTGATTGACTGACTGACTAACTGACTGATTCATCATCGCCCAGCCCCAACCGCTAAAGCTGCAATTATGAAATTTTAGCTGTAGGTACGTCTTGAAAAATGAACCTCCGCTAAGAGGAAATTTTTTTGAAATTTGGGGCCTAAAGGAGCCAAACATGGGTTAAGGTGTTGTAGGAAGAAATTTGATGTAATAGGCCCATTGATTTTGAACTTGATAAAAATACTCCAAATCAAAAAAAATCTACACATATTTTTCAATTTTTCGAAAATCAAAATTCAACGGGGTGAACTAAGGATTAAGGTTCGTATACGGAAAGACTACGAAAACTCCTGATGCGATTGGCTTTTTGACTTCAAAGTTAATGAAAACACTTGAAATCAAAAATAATTTGACACATGTTTCTCATTTTTTTGAAAATTATAACTTCAAAGGGTGATCCAAGGGTTAAAAGTTTGTAAGAAGAAACATGATTTTTTACGCCCTTTTGACTTCAAACTTGGTCAAAGTACTCTTAGTAAGAAATAATTCGTTACGTGTTTTTTTTTATTTTTTTGGAAAATAAAAAACTGACGGGGTCAGCGAAGGGGTAAAAGTTTGTATGGAGAAACTATGAGAACATGAATTAATGGGCCCATTGACCCATTTAGTGAAAGTACTCTTAGGGAAAAATAATTTGACATGTGCTTTTCACTTTTTTGGAAATTTGAAATCTAACTGGGTAAACCAAGGGTTAAAAGTTTATATAGAGAAACAAGCTTTTATGGGTCTTTTGACTTCAAACTTGACTTAACTTGAAATGTGAAATAATTCGATAGGTTTTTTTAATTTTTTCGAAAATAAAAATCTGACGGGGTCAACAATGGGTTAAGAGTTTGTATGGAGAATCTGTGAGAACACATGAATTTTATGGGCATTTCGACTTGAAAATTTCTGAAAAGACTTAAAATCAGAAAAAGTTAGGCACATGTTTTTCATTTTTTTAAATTGAATTCTAACGAAATCCACGATGGGTTAAGAGTTTGTATGAGGAATCTTGATTCAATACGCCAATTGACTTGAAATATGATGAAAGCAATTCAAATGAGATTTAATTGGACAAGTATTTTTTTCATAAATATTTAACGGAATCAACAAAGGGTTAAGAGAAACTTGATTTATTGGGCCCATTGACTAAAAATCGATTAGATATTTCCATTGAATTTTCTACTTAACCCAAGAAAATTTTCCGCATATGACACATTGTCTACATCGGAATGTCAACAACACACAATTCATTTATTCAATCAATCGGCAGCGTCTGTGTGTGCACAGTCGATGGGTGAGCCGGGGTGGCGTGACCAGCGGCAGCGGTCGACGCGGCCGTGAAGCCGGCAAAAGGTGCCGCGACAGCACAAGCGCCACAATGTTCGTAATTTAGCTATTAAAACTGCAATGTATGCAAACTCACACCAGCCGTCCGCCAGTCCCATACACCGCACTATCGTTGCCCGATGCAACACCCCCCGTACAGTCGCCCCCTTCCGTACACAACCGTAGACGCTGGCCAGGACGCGGCAATGTCGCCCATGGACGGCGCAAGCAGGATACGAGTTTTGCCACTTGCGGTGTGGCGTATTTTGCCTCTTGCGGCGCACGTCGCAGCCATGCAACGAACGGAAGCGGATGCTGTTGTATGGTCAACGCATTAAATTGCCACAACATGCAGCACGCACCGTCACACCGCATCCCGTCGCAGCGGCACGTATGCTGGCCGGGCGCTTTGCATATGGCCAGTGTTGCCATTGCTCTGTCGTTGTTCCTATTGCTGCTTTACACACTGAAGCGTAAAATTAATCGTGACGGCCCTTCGTTCGCTCGTCGCTTCAACTGATGTACAATAAAAGCAACACAAGCAAAAATACTGGGAGGGGGAGGGGCTTAAAAACGATCTGGGTACTTTGTGCAATTTCTCTCGGCTTCAATTTTTTGCTCAATATTTTTTGCTATCAGAAAAAAAATGTTACTTTATGTTAAAAGTCAATTCTAATATTTTATGTAGCTGTACTAATATGAAATTATGAATATTTTTTTATAATATTTAAAATATTTTAATTTTTCGCAAAGTGCATTTCTGCAAAGTTACTTAAGGTTTTTTTATATTTTTGGGTTAATTTTTTTATTCATATTTTATAACAAATAAGTATCTAAAATGTCTTTTAGTAAGGGTTTCTATTTTTAAATCAAACTTAAGACTAAAAAACTAAAGTGTGAAAATACAATAAGCCAACCAGTGGCGCACACAAGATTTCATTTTGGGGGGTTTTGCGTCAAATACCATTTTGAGCCGAATACCATTCGAAACCATATTTTGTACCAACAAGATTTATATTTCAGGAGGTTCGAATCCCCAAAACCCCTCTTGTGTGCACCACTGAAGCCAAAGTCTCCGTGTTAACGAAGTTCTATAAAAAACTGAACTTAACCGTAGACCTGTGTTAGCAAAAAATTACTAATCTTACGTTAGGGTCGTTTTCGACCCTCATATATTTGAGTTAGTACAAAAATGAACGTTTATTTAAAAAAAACAAAACTTTTTGGTAAGGTTTGTTCAAAAACTTAAAATAAAATACAATGGAAATATTTATTTGTAGTTTTTAAACACTTTCAAGGCATCCACAGCAGACAAGCTCTTTTTTATTTTAACATTGACAATTTGACATTTTATCACAATTAACTTTTTTATTTGAAATAAAATAAATAATAATTTTTACTTTTACTTGCGTTTGCTACGAAATAACGATGAAATTCTAATACAAAACGCTTCGACATATAACGGGTCGAAAAAGACCCAAATTGACAAAAATGACACAAATTACAAAAAATACAAGCCAACTTAGTTTTTAAAATATGAACGGTTTGATTTCGATAGATAATAGTATAAGTAAGAAAGTCATGAAAAACAGCTAAAAATAATAATAAATTTAAAAAATATTAAAAGTACAAAAAAAATGGTCGAAAACGACCTTAACGTAGGTCTACGGTTAAGCAAATAAAGGAAGGACACATCGTTGTACTCTTAAATATAAATAATAATTTGTTTCTAAACTCCAACACTCTTTTACTTGAAAACTGGGATTTTACATTCTAAAAAATCTTTAAATTGTATTAGAAAAAATCTTATAAATTTTCAGCTTTTACATTCTAAAAAATCTTTAAATAGTATTAGAAAAATTCTTATAAATTCTCAATGCACTAACTAATTGTTGAATATTCATAAATTCCACAATTTGCCCCAATCAGAACGTTCCTTCCTTCCGTCCCCATTCAGCATCCAGCAATGAAGGTGCGCCAAACCGCAACTCACCCACAACACACCCACAGCCCACCCACACACCCACACACACACAACATTTAACACGCCATTTTAAACACCAGCAGTTACAATTAAAAATTAAATAAATCATTTTCGTGCGACAAAATGACGTGCAATTAGTTATATGTATTACAACAACAAAAAAATGAACACAGAAAAACGTTGCCCGCCAGCAGGCGGACATACCAAAAATCACATGGACACATGTTCGGCACACGACGAGCAACAAAACGCAAATTTATTGCCAGCACTTGGCGCCCGGCCGCCGTCGAGCATTGCAGCCGAATCTGGCACGCGGCAGGGGCCGCCTGCGTACTTGTTTCATTGCGCACGTGATGAATTTATTGCACTTTAGAAATATGCAATATGCAATGTGTGCAGTGTTGCAACACATTTTTAGGCCATTTTTCTCACACAATTTTTCCGAAAGCGCCCGATAAGGGGCGCCGCTTATGGGCCGTTTTATCTTCATTTGCGCGTGAGTGGAAGTTTTTGTTTTTCATTCATTTTGTGCTCGTCTTCGTAAGCGTCGAGTGTCAAAATATTTCTATAGTTTCTGAAAAGTATATTTATGGTGTCGGTATAAATTTGCACACATACAACGATGTACGAGTATACACAGACACAAACTCATGTAATGCGACATAAATTTATTGAGGTTTTGTGTTGCAGTTAAAATTGGAGAGAAAAATTTACGAGATTGGAAAATTTGAGAACAAAATCGAATGTTGTGTCAATAAAAAAAAGATCACCAAATCAAAAGTGAAGTTTTATTGACTCATTTTTATATGTTGTGGCTTAAATCGCGATTTAAAAAAAAAGTTTGCTTTAACTTTCAATACCTAACAATTTTCTGGAAGTTACTAAACAAAATCTGATTCTGTAGAAAAATCCAGCAAAAAGATCAACAACGCAACTAATTAGCAAATATTTTGCAACCTTTTGGTGAAGAGATTTGAATAGATTTGAAGATTTAAATAGCCCCAGGCAAGTTGACGAATTAGCCCATATTTTTCCAGGACTTACTTCTAAAGAGATAATTTATATGACCAACCATCAATAATTTAGGCACCCAAGCATTTTTTCTAAACAGCATATTTGACCGATCCTAAAAAAAGCTTTTTACCAAATAGTGTTGTTATGAAATGGACTCTCCATTGCTTTCAGGTAGCTCGTAGATGGATCAAATGTGAGACCGACATCTATTTATTTTCTAGCTTTTATTTTCTTAGCTTTTATTTATTTTAACCCTTAAGGGGCTGCCATACAAAATTTACAGTTTCAATGAAATAAGCTTTCTTAATGCTTTCAGATTGCTTCACGAGGGGTCAAATCGCACACCAACTTCAAAAGTGACACAACTCAAAATTTTTAATTTTCGGGTTTATGTGTTAATACTATGCACAATGCATCTATCTACCAATAAGCAAAAGCTCAGTATATTTTGTTGTTGTTAAATGTTGCCAAAATACAGTTAGGTCTCTCTTCATGTCGAGAAGTTTGATGCTATTTGATCGCTGCAGCTCAATGCAAAAGAGTCCTAATTCAAATTGTGACAGTTTTGACGAAATAAATTTTTGTTGAAGTTAATTTTAAGTAATGTTGTGACAATTTTAGTATATATTTTCAAATAAAAAATTAATTTCGAATTTTTTAAATTTTTCTTTCAACTTTTTAACTGTCATTTATAATTATTAAATTCAGCAAAAGTAACATAACTTAAAATAATTCTTTAATTATTGAATTAAAATATCATCAAAAAAGTCACAACTCAAAATTTTGGATTTTCTAGTGTAAAATTTTAAAAAATCTTTGTAACTTATCCTAAAGCATAATCTGTAGGAATTTTCTACTAAACGGTCTATACGTTATTTTAAAAAAAATGTTTATTCAGCTCATAAACAGTTTTTTGCGTTTCCTGAAAAATTAAAAATTTTGAGTTATGTCACTTTTGTAGTGGGTGTGTCAAATATTTTTCCCAAACATACTTACCTTCCATCTGTAACCCTTAAGGAGACTGCCCTACAATGTGGCCAAATTTTTATGCAATAAGCTCGCCAATGATTTCAAATTTCTCTTTGAATGGATTAAACATGTGAAAAAACTTGATTTATTTTTCATAAACCACAATTTCTTTCAAAAGTATTTCCTCCTATTTGCAACCCTTATGGGGGCTGTCAAACAAATTACCAATTTTTAAACAATCCGCTCCACAATTCTTTCAGGTCGTCTGTAGCGGAATCAAATATAAGACCGATCCCTATTTATTTTCCATTTTAAACATTATTTTCAAAAATTGTTATCCTCTCTTTGCAATCCTTAAGGGTGCTGCCATACCAAGTTATCAATTTTTATGTAATTAGCTTCTCAAATGTAAGACTGACCTCTATTTATTTTCAATTTTCAACATTCCTTTCACAGAAACTTAACTTCTATTTGCAACCCGTAAGGGGGTTGAAAGATTGAAATTGAAAGATTTTCATAACATACTCGTAAGATTCTTAATGCTTCTAGGGTTCCTGTAGGAGGGTTCAAAGTGGAACTGATCTATATTATTTGTTTGTTCTAAATATTATTCTCAAATATACTTATCTACTATCTGCAACCCATAAGGGGGTTGTCGAACAAAATGACTGATTTTGAAGCAATAAGCTTCCTATTTTTCCCACAATTTCTTAGGGGATACAAATGTAAAACTGACTAAATTTTTCATTTTGAATATTTTTTTCATACATACTTACCTTCTGTACAAAAATTAATGATTAAGCTTTGCGAAGCTCCCAGGTTGTCTCCAAAAGGATTAAGTGTAGGGTCGATTCTATTCGATTATTCCCACTTTCAAATATATTTTTTAATACTTTTTTCTATTTAATATGTCTTTTCCAAACATACTTTCCCCCGTCACCAGCCCTTAACCCATTGCTGCCTAATGGGCAAAATTTTACCCATGAAAACTAGCTTTTTAAAAAAATCACAGAAAAGTTCGTGGTAGAGATATCTCAAAATCATTGATAGGGATGGTTGGGGTAAAGATGGAACTACCTTAGTATAGTGGAGGTCACCCTAAAATTCCGCCATCTAGCTAGAGTTACCAGACTCCAAAAATTGTGAATTTTCCGGAGGTGGAAAATGTGGCGAAACGTAGTGGCCCTAGAACCTCACAAAAATCTGCCTCCTAACTCACCTGTAAACAATACATCTTTTGTTCACGTGTTTAGCTGACCACTTTAAAAAGTATGGAAAAAAGCTACCATTGCTGTCTAATGGGTAAAAAATGTCCAATGAATATCTCAGCAACGTGCAGAGATAAAAAGCTGAAATTTTGTTTCTGATCATTTTGGGTCAATTCCAGGTCGTTTATGAAATTTTATCAAAATCCCGGCTTTAATGGGTTAAGTGGTCTGTCATACAAAATTTACAAGTTTTAGTATTTGGGCTCCCCAATTCAGTATTAAACTGAATTAGTTCGTAATGAAGCGAAATATTTCAAAATCTACTTAACCAATTGCTTGGATTCTTTTACTATTGAACAATTCTTTTCAATACAACAACAGTCAAATATTGGGAAAATTACGTTCCAGAACTCTCTGAAAGAGGTCACCTCTCATAAAGTCAAATGGCAAGACCAACAATTTTGCGCTTTCTAGGAACTCTCCTACTAGCTATTTCCATTGGAATTCAATAATTTATTCAAAACTAAATTACAACACCCATATTTTATGTCAACCGGTTTCCTTGCAACTACTTCGATTCTACTTTCGCCAATTTGCGTAACAATTATTTCCTCTTTTCGCATGCAAAAAAAAATTATCCTTAACGCGTGCACTACTTAAGCCATTACGCTTGTATCCGTCGTCTTCTTCTTCTATTTCTTCTTCTTCATCTTTACCATGCACCAGCGAATTTAATAAAATTTAGTGCAAAGTAGCAAGGCTCAACAGCTGCAATTACGCACATCCTTTGGCTTTTGTATTTCGTTTTCGCATTGGCCGCCGTCTTGTGCCGCACTCTAAGTGGCATTTACACTTTAATTTAATGCTTTTGATGCAGCTTTCGGTTTCAAATTGGCAACGCCGGCCCCGAACAGGACACGACGGCCAAAAGTGGCCGCGCAGCAGAGCGGAAGCACGAAATGAAAATCTACTAAAACGTTCCAACAGTCAACCGCACACAACACTGTCGAGCGTGTCATTAAGTAGAAATACAACAACAATTACAGCAACAACAACAACAGCATACCAGACAGGCGACAGTAGACGTAGCGTCAGTAGTGGTCGCAGCCACACACACAGTGAAAGGAGTTGCACGGCGGCCAAAGTTTCCGCTGTGCAGTCAACGGCAGACGCGGCCGTTGTCATTGCCGTTGCATGCGTCACAAGTCAAAGGCAGCAACGGAAGTGCGAGTTCGTCTTAAATGCTGCGCCGCAGCGAGCAGTCGGAGTTTAGTGGGCCGGCGACTTGTAGCGGTTGTCACTGCCGCCGTTCGCACCGGCTGCTGTCGTCGTCGGCTCTATTCAAGTGGTTTTTGATGAGAAAATGAAAGGTAATTTCAGGGATTTGCCGCCATCGTGCGGCAATAGAGTGGCGGACTCTCGCCCAGCCACACATATTGTCATATTAATTTATGGCAATAATCACCGCCATTTGCGGCGGTTTTGTCGCGCCGAAATTGCGCGCCATTCATTGTGTTGCGCACTGGATGATTTCTTCTTATTTACTGTATTTTTTCTTTACTTTTCCTATTCATTTTAGGTTTTTTTGTTGAGGAGTTTTGACGACATTGCACTTTGGTATTTAATATAATTAATGGTAAAAACGTTTATGAAGACATGAAATGAAAACGGCTCACACTTTTCGTTGCCGAAGAAAATTTAATTTAGCTGAGTAAAGCAGATAAAGTAAACACAATTGGATGGATGGAATTAAATAAACTTGTTCATATCTTGAAGTTGAAAAGGTGCCTATTTACTTATGAAACAATCAGCAAAATAATCCGTAGGGGAATTCTTTGTAAGGTGCCACTCTTTGTAAGGTGCCACCCCTGCTCGATTTCGACGTTCCAGCAATCCAAGCAAAAAAATGTCTACCGTCATTTAAGGTATATAGGACAACATCAATTTTAATGTGGTTTTTGAAGCAACAGACGCAATAACACGGTCTGGGTAAAGAAAAGTGTGAAATTTGGTTAAGAAAAAACTTAAAAATAAAAACTGAAGATTTTTCTTGCGGTGAAAAAGTAACCAAAAACTTATACAAAACTAAGGTAAATATCAGTGTTGGACTTAGTTTTTAATGGTTTTTCATAATCCAAAATGATATCCGAGCATATCGTAAAAGGAAATAATTTATACAATAATTTCCAAAATGGCATGAAAATGTAAAGTGCCACCTTTTTTCTTTGTAAGGTGCCACCCCCCTTTTTCATTGTTTTGTGATCCTATATCTGTAAAATGCCTTTTTGCTGTTCGGGACCGTCAATAAAATGAATTTAAAGTGTTATTAGTAAATGTTTCTCTAATCCTATCATGAGGAATAAAGTTCAGTTCAGTTTTGTTTATTAATTTCCATATAATTACCGTTTTTTCCGTTACCATTCTATTTTCATTTTGCTTTCGGTCATTTTATATTTAATTCAAATTAAATTCAATAATCTTTCATACATTTTTTAAATCATGCATTTTTACTTGAGATTTTTATGTTTTTAGCGGTTTTTTAGGGGGTGGCACTTTACATTAAAACATTTTAGGGTGTCGATTTTGAACACTTTGTGAAATTGGCTGTAAAATTCGTATTTACGAAAAATTCTAATGAAGTGTTTCCTTGGATCATAGCTCTTTAAACCCTCTTTCCAACGGTGTATTAACATTGGCGATACACTAATTTTCTAACGAGTTATGCGCAAAAAAGCTATGGGGTGGCACCTTAAAAAGGATTCCCCTAATATTTTTTCAGGACAGGAGTGGAAACATCTTCATAGAAACTGGCAGACCCGTACCTACCAACCTACTTGATTCTTACTTACTTAACTAGTCATAATAACTCGTTACCGGGCTACGGCCGGGTACTGGGTTCTTAACGATCGGAACAAGCGGAGCACATATTTGATCTCTTTTGGGTCACATGAAGTTCATGACTAGTCATCCGAAGTTCTGCGCTAATCATCGATTTCTCTCCTATTCACTAGGTATATCACGCATTATCTCTAGTAGATTTCTGTAACTGTGACCATAACTTATTCTCCTTTTGTTGTCTTGAATCAAAATGCAGATCTTTCTAGAAACCAGAGCTGGACACTTGCACACAATGTCTGGCTCGTCATCATCGAATCATAGTCTACAGGTAACCCTCGGCAAGTTTACTGTATCTGGAGTCTCCTTAAGTTACCATGCCCTGTTATTAAATCTGCCTGTAATTTAAAAACTTTCGGATCAAGTCTTCGAAGTTCCTTTTGTTGTTCATCCCATTCCACCTTTTTATAATAGTGCACTGAGGTCTCCCAATCGTCGACCAAACCCTCGACCCTTGAAATGCTTAGTGCAATTCTTGGCCACATGTATTTAATATTCCCCTGATTGTCCAACATTTGTATAACCGAAGCCAATGATGAATTTTTTCGTCAATACAGTTCAATATCGAAGGCCGATGCCTATACATCGATCGAAAAGTTATTTCGATATGTAAAATACTTAAATATATAACACAAATATGCCTATATATCCAAGACTACATGGTAAAAGTTGAGGCCTTAGACCTAGAAAGGTTTATTTGTCTTTTAAAAGCATTGTCGAACCCATAGTTACGTGTACAAAAAAACTGCGGATAGCAAACCTAGAAAACTGTATGGAATGACTTGCATAGTCATATGTGCCCTACGATGGCCTTAGAGGTAATAATAGACGTACATCCTCTGAGTATTATCGTAAGAAAGGAAGCTTGTAATCATGCGCTGAGACTGGTAAAAGTTTACAAATTTAAGAGCGGAGATCTAAAAGAACACATGAAAATAATAAAAATGCTCAGCAATGATCCCATGACGCGAGTCACTGACAACATTACCCCTAAGGTAGAAGTCTCCAAGAAATTCAAAGTCTGCATTTCAGACAAACAATCTTGAAGAACATACATCATCACTGCTGCTCCAGGTTCTCAAATCTGGTATACGGATGAATCGAAAGTGGAAGATGGAAGCGTAGGAGCTGGAGTATATGACCCTAAATTTCACAAATCCTTCCTTATGGAAGGTCAAAGAGTGCCTACGCAGGAAAACATATTATTACGAATATTAGTTCTGCCAGCTTATTCGTGTCTCTGGATTGTGCTCAAGAAAATAAAACACACTACGGTTCTCTAACGCAGTTAACAACCAGCCATCACTTTATTTACAATTCTACAATTTTACTGTCTTTACACTTATTACTCATTGCACTACTCCGTGCTGCACCTTTGCTGGCTAAAACCAAACTCTTCTCTCTGCGCTGTATCCGGCTGCCTTTTATAGTTATTTTCTTGTCGCGCAAATTGTTCTCGCACATTCTAATTGGGTTAAACATTTTCAGTATCATCGCGAGTCGTCTTTGCGAATGTTCTAGCTAAATTATGATGCCCCTAAAAGTATGCCAACGCAAGTCGGTGGTATTCTAAAACTATGCCCCTAAAAGCATGCCAAGTAAAAGCATTCCAGTGCCTTGCACAGCGGCAGCGTGCAGTATCGTCACAATATGGTACCGTCAACAGGCCCTAAAGACTTTAGAGGCTTACGTGGGGTCCTCAAAAGGTGTGTCGTGATCTTCTGAATGAACTGGGAGGCCGTAACTCTATAGAACTACTCTGGATCCCAAGACATGAACGTCACGAAGGCAACAAACGCGCCAACCGCCTTTCCAAAAGAGGTGCAATGCGCACATTCAAGGGCCACAAACCATTCTGTAGACTACCCAGGGGATACATACGAGAACGGAAATGAGTAGACCGAAATTTTTCCAACCGCACGGGACTACGTCAGATGAAACTGTTCTTAATCCCAGACAGAGGAGTGTCCAGCAAACTCCTTATACTAAAGAAAGAGGACCTCTTCATCCTCAATGAATACCTGACTAGTCACTGCACACTAGAGAAGATCTGGAACCTAGAATCCCAAAGAGTGCTTAAACTTACAAAAATGTCTCAGCTTAGAGGACTTAATTAAGCTTTGCACACATTATAGATTACAGATTATTATAGATTACGCCTAGAAGTAGGCTTTGAAAGAAGCCACATTTACAATTTCGGTTAAACATCTCACAGATTTCACTTTTGAGCCGAATACCATTCGAAACCATATTTTGTACCAGCAATTTTTGTGTTTTGGGGGGTTTGAACCCCTAAACCCCCGTGTGCGCTACTCTGTCGATTTCTGAATAAAAGCAACTATCGGAAAAATTATTGAAAAATTTCAATATTTATAAGAAACTTAAAATGGCCACACAATCAAAATCAACTTTGTTTTTACATGAAGGATCGGATTTTGAAATAGAAATATTTCTTTTGTATGAGTTGTGAGCGTATTTATGATAACATTTGATTCAATTGTAATTACATTTTTTTCTCAGAAAAAAACTCATCTACTACAAATTTCTTTAAGCTACGAGCACATCTTCCTTCTGCTTTTAGGCCGCAGAGAGTACTTACCCGTTCCACTGTGCAACGGTGCATCGTTTATCTAAATGATTTTAATTTATGATCTAAGAGGAAAACACATCGCATCTGACTTTGGCTTTCAACACTTCAAAGTGCAATTACCGCTAAAATCGTATTTATTAGAAATCTGAAATATCAAACGTCAGCCACAAAATCAATTCATTTAAAATCTCACACTGTTGCCAACTCTGCTCCTCTCCTGCTTTTGATATTCACACCACTGTCGAGTTGAAACGAACGTCCTTTAATGATGATTTTAAATTTTCCGTCAATTTAACCGCAACGCAACGGTTGCTGCTCCAACTCACGGCCGAAGGGAGCCAAATTGTCGGTGTTGCTGCCGATGTGGCCAATTGTTGCCTTTAACTGTTGGGCTGTTTGCCTTTCTAGCCAGCTGTGCGTTCGTTCATCTGTGTGGGCTGTCTGTCCGCACATCTGTCTGAAGCGCTTTGTGCGCTACGTCCTCGTTCCTCGACCGCCTCAAATCCCGCGCATTAATCAGCAGCGGCAAAGCGCAACAAAACAAAGCACATTGCACAAAAATACATAAATATGTATATGTGAGTCAAATATATATAGACAAACTTATATATGTGTATGTGTGTGTGTGTGTGTTTTGTGCGAAATGTTGCTGAATGATTGCAGTCAAGCGCACGCGGCGCTGCAAATCTTTATAAGCGCGAATAATTGGTTTCCTCATTTAATGTGAGTGGGCTTCGCTTTTGCTGCTTTCTGTCTTTCCTCTTTTTTTTTTTGTTTTGTCCTTTTTTATGCGCTCTCCCATCGCATAATTCTCGAGTGAGCCGCGCAGCAGTAACGTTGTCTTGCAGGATAACAGCGGCAAAAACCATTCCAACAACAACAACAAACAGCTGCAGGAACAGCCGTAGTCATAATATTGCTGCAATGAAAATTAAGAGTGTAACATTCAGTAGCAGCAGCAGCAACAACAACAACAACAATAACAACACAAATATCAATACAGCAAAAGCAGCAACAGCAACACAAAAACAACGGTAGCACCAATAGCAACGGTGGCAGCAAAAGCAATAGCAACAACAACAACAACAACACAAACAGAGCAGCATCAACATCCGTCGAAGGCACAGCGAGAAATTGTTGGAAAAATTAATTGCGTTTTCATTATGTTGGCCCCGGTCTCGGCCTCAGTACCAGCCACGCGATCCACCTACCACCACGCGGACCACTGCGTCTGTTGTCTGCACGCCGAATTGGACGACAGCGACAGCGGTGTGGCAGCCGCTCTGTGTTGTTCGATGCGCCTGGGGTCGCTTTGATGCCGCCACTTGTCCGCATCTGCCTCTCTGTCTGTCTATCTATCTGTCTATCTGAGTGGATGTCTATCTGACTGCCTTTCTGTCCGTCCATTTGTCTGCCTATACGCTCATCTGTTCATCTGTTCGTCAATGCAACTATACGTCGCGTTGCCCATCCGGCTGTCTGTTCCTTCGTTCGTTCGTTTGTCGTCTATCTGCTGCTGTCCTGGTTGTTGCTGTTGTTGGCGGCGTTTTTACGTTTTTACGCCAACGGCAGCCTGCAACGTAATGACGTTCGAAAAAAATGCATGTGGTTTGTTGTTGTGTATGATTTTTACATTTTGTTCTTTTAAATTTTTTTTTGCTTTTTGTGATATTCCATATATACTTATATATATATTTACATATGTATGTATTGCTGACAACATACAGATCTATATAAATTTGTAAGTAAACGAAAAAACAATATATATATGTATGGTATATACATATGTATGTAAAGTTGTGTTATGCAGCGGTGACGTAATGAATGAATGTGAATGACTTTTTGAATGAACGAAATACAGGGTGCGCACAGTGTTGCGAGTAGTGACAAAAATGCCTAAATGCAATGTTGTAACCACAAAACTCTGACTATGAGGTTTTGTTGGAAATATTTCAATTAAGAGAAATCCGAAGTTTTATGAACAACTATTGGATAACATAGAAGTTCTGAGCTCTTAAAGTACGTTCTTCCAGCGTTGAAAAAAAATTGTGTACAAACAGCAAATTTTTGCTTTGACTTTGAGGTTGAATATTTCAAAATAAATTATGAGCAGGTCCCTAAAAGTTACTATTGTCGTAAGTTTCATATAATTTAGGTCTGCTAAGACCAAAATTTTGCTAATTACTTTCACCTCTGAGCAGTACCGTTATGATGAAAATGAAGTAATGAAAACGAGTGAATAAAAAGTGAGTTCAAACTTTAAAAGTGATTTAAAAAAAACACTAAAAATCACTTTTGAAATTTTTTGATATTTTGTTTCGCCAAGTATGTACATTATGCTGTATAATTTTCAGCTGCGCATATTTGCGCCAATGCAAGTTATTAGCATTTTTCGGTGAAGACTTGAGTTCAAATTCGCGATATTTTCACCGTTTGGTTGAATGCCAATGCAATCTGTCAAATAATGCTCTGCTGCTGATGGAAAAATTTGTTGAAGATAACTTCGGAAAATCAATTACGATTACTATTATATTCGAAATAGAGGGGTTAATGGAGTTTCGACAGTACACTTTGATTTTTTTTCGTACAGACCCAAAAGTTGACAACCTAACTACTTCACTTGTATGGGAGGCACCCTCTAGTGGCGAATTTTTGAACTTTAATTAATTTTGTATTTTGTACACACTGGAATGTTGACGATTGATAAAGAAATCGTTCAAATCGGCTTAGCAGTTTCCCAGATACGATGTTTCCTCGCTTACTTTACTACATTTACAAGTGTAGAGCCAGTTCCATTGAAAATGACTAGTTTTGTATGGCAGCCACCTTAAGAGTTGGATATAGCGGTTAGGTGTGTATAGAAAAAACCTTTGGAAGGAAAAATAAATGGGGGTCAGCCTTACATCTGATACATCTGGGGGCAACCTGGAAACAGTGGGAGCTCAATTTATACAAACGATGATTTTGTATGGGAGCCTCATTAAGGATTGGAGACAGGGGGTAGGTATATTCGAAAGAAATATTCAGGAGGAAAAATTAGTGGGGTCAGTCTAAAATTTTAACCCTCTAAGAGCAACTTCTGAGCAGCTGTGGAGCAATATATCGAGATTTTATTTTCAATCACTTTTAAAAAAGGACATTTTAAATACATAGGTACACATTTATAAATAAATTTATATTAAAATACAAATATTTTGAATGTAGCTTTTATGAACTAAGATAATTTGCATTGTTAATATGAAGTTTTTTTCAAATCCGTTTGTATGGGAGGTGGTCGAAGTTTTGGTCCGAAATTTTGGACAGTAGGTTCCTTACTCATTCAATAACTGTATACCAAATTTCATTTATGTACGACCACTCCTTCTATTTTTGTCACTCCGCTATATGAACTCGCAACACTGTGGTGCGCAGTGTTTGAATTGTGCACAGGATAGATCCGACTGACTGTGTCCAGAGTAAAAATGCTGCAATCAGGTGATTTTTTTTCTTTTATCGGAACAGCCCAACAATCGCAGCACTCAGTCTTAGTATATGTCCTTTGTACTGCGACACTATGTTTCCTAATCATTTTCTTCAAACCCGACCCCTGAAGAAATCTATAAGTAGATCCTGTGGGGTCAAGGAGCCAAAGTGGTCGCTTCTCAACACATCAGTGCCAAATGTCTCAAACCTGATTCGGGCGTACGCGAAGCGGACATAGAGAAAGAGGTCCGCCGTCTAATCATCCTCTACCCTGCCGTCTCATCATCCTCTTTCCTGCCTTCTCATCATGCTTACCTTTTCCTTGCGATTTACCCATACAAAATGGCCCGTCATAAAGTCAACTGACTGCCTGCAGTCCCTCCTGCTTTCAGTTTCTGCAGTCCCTCCTGTGAAAGAGAAAATGCTGCCATTTGTCTGAGATGACGGGAAGGATAAGTTAATTCCAACTGCTATGTCCTCTCGTGGAATAAAAAGACCCATTTGTCGACAGTGTCTTTCATGGCCACAGACGAGAATGCCAAAACCGGCTCAGAGTTGATAAATGCAGCCTGAAGCCCCATTCCTGCTAAGGAGTCTGAAGTCTCTAGTCTTGTTATCTATAATTCCTACGTGTCCTGGGATCCAAGTAAGTTTTAATTTAGCCTGGATTTGCAGAACTCGACTATTGTGGCGGTGGTTGGAGGGCTGTTCAAGGACATAAGCACAACTTGGCTTTCACTACAGACACAGCTGAATGTGCCACTCTATCTGCTTTCCACAACAAAGTTCATTGCCTCAAGTATCACATACACCTCTATCTGAAACACTGATACATGCGCGCCTAGAACAAATAACCGTCCAGTCACAATTAATTCCACGTAGACACCAGAGCCGAAAAGGAAGTTGTGAAGTTGTTTGTTCTCAGCATTTGACCAAAAGTGAGTCTTAGACAGCAACACATTATATCGCTTTTCTAGTATGGCAATTGAAGACTTAAGCATGGACTTACTGAAGGAATACTTCATATTTTATAAATATTTCCTTTTTAATTTTTATATAATCTTTGTCTATGATCACTGGAAACCATTCTCCACTGTCAGTAGGATTATCAATATTTAAAAAATGGCATTACAGGACTTTTGAAATAAGGCCTTCTCTGGTGGAAAGTTACGTCTTTTTTCGATTTCCACTCAAAACTTCATTACATTTAGTTCGCTGTTATCGCAATTATTATGTCTGAAGTGACAGTATGTCTGTGACAGTGATTCGTTCCATGGACAAAATTCCAAAAATTTATATTCTCTGAATTTAATGATTTTGATGTCATTTGAAAGGTAAAACTCCAACTGAGAAAATCCCAAAAAATCTGTGCAAAAAATAAAATAGTGTGTGCTCAAAGTCGGAAATTTTTTCACAAAAAAATTAAACACATGTTTTCTGTTTTTTAGTCTATTGAAAAAAAATCTTAAAAATTCATGGTTAGCAAGAAATTGCTAAAACTTTCAACATAGATTAAGAATTGACATTTTCGCTTTTAATGTTTCCTCAAAATTTGCAAAGCTTGTGCTTCTACTTAACTTTTAATTGAAAATATTTTTCAAAATTAAAAATCTGAAAATTGGCAAAACTTAAAGGAAAATATCTAAAAACTATGTAAAAGTATGTTCCTGGAATTTTTTGTATTTTAAGAAGCATTCTTTCTTTGTCGAATAATGTAATTACATTCCCCTATGTCTTCCGATCTCAGCAAATGATTCAATTTGAACAATGGTCTAAACACCTATTTTTCGACAAAATATATTTTATTCATTCCTAAAGGTATGCAATCAACAAATACAAAACCTGCATGTATTATTATAATTTGTATTTAAAAACTAAAGGATCCTCATACAATTTCTGTCACTCTTTGCAATCATCAATATTGACGTAACTGATTAAATGTAAAATCTAGTGTCCGACCGAATATTCGGTTTCGGCCCAAATAAGTGGTTTCAGTTTCGGCCAAAAAATGGCCGAACGGCCGAAACCGAAACTTTCTAGAATATTTTTTTTACATTTTAGTGTGTAGCAGATATATAGCGAAAAGAGGAGTAATTTAGATGCCACCAATGTAAATAAATAATTTTTTTTAGTATATAATATTATATTATTTAATTTTGAATATTAGCGAGTAAGGTACGAAAGGGTGATTTTTTCGTGTTTATGTTTTTAAAAAATGAATAAATTGTTTTTATTAATAAGTAAGTAGGTATTTATTTATTTATTTATGTTATGTTCATTTGTTTGGTCTTTATTTACTTAACCCTTTCGGGACTACTGGGATAATACGTCCCAGCAAGTTTTTAATGCCCCTCAAAACAATTATTAAAATCTTACGACCCACGCAAAATATTTTTTTTATTTCGGTGTTCCCGCATAAAATTCATGGCATGAGAATATTTCTACTAAGAGTATTTTGGATTTCAAAATTAAACTCCGTCCCGAAAGGGTTAATGTAAAATTCGTTTGTTGAAAAAAATGCTTGATATGGTGATTTTTATTTCAACTAGAATGTTTCGGTTTCGGCCGAGTATTAAAAAAAACCGAAATTCGGTTTCGGTTTCGGCCCAAAAAAGATGCTCGGTCGGACACTAGTAAAACCTGAAAAATCTAGCCCACGAATTTGATGCTTTATACAAAAATTACGAAAATTGCATATTTAACCCTTTCGAACCCGAATTTTACCCTGTGTCTCGATATTACTTTTTGGTATTTAAATCATGAAAAAATTGCCTAAGAAGTGTGCACACGACATTAGAAGTTGCCACGCCTCTTTGTTAGAGTTCTAGAGCTAGTTTACTTTTGAAAAATTTTAGCTTAAAACGGGTTAAATAAATTTTGTATCAATATTTTTTAATAACAGAAAAATTATTTAATATTTATGGGAAAATACAAAATTATTAATTTTTGATTTTATTTAACCATTATTAAAGAAACAGAGTTTTTATCAAACGCGCCCAATTCGTAGACTTCAACTAGAACACAAACTTTCCTTGATATCGCTGCAAATTATTGAAAATTATTTTGGAGATAACAGTAACATTTTTGTAATTTGCTTTGAATTCACTTCTAAAAGTATTAATTTGTTGGTGCCTACTTAAATTAAACCTATAAATCAATCGCAGCTTTTGCTATAAGATGACAAATAGGCGAAGTTGCTCTCGGGCAACTTTGGGTTCAAAAGGGTTAAGCTTAAGAAAAACAAAATAAAGATTTCAATTCAGCAGACTATGAATTACTAGTGTACAAAATTTTTCTAAAATCAGACCACTCCTAATTTTATGCCGGAATTACATATATGGAGTCGAATCACTGTTCATCGGTTCAAAAATGAGCAACAAACAAAGAGAAGTTTTGTTACGAAGTTTTGTTTTCAACTTAGTAAAACTATTACCAAAATATTTCAATTGATGAATCTAGTTTGTGGTGATGATTGTTTATTCCAATTTAAAAATGATCGTAAGACATAAATGATGACACAAAAGTTAGCCAACTAAAATTCGTGATCACTGCAGATTCTATTAAAACTGCGTTTGAATTCATCAAAAATTAGCCAAAATCAACATTGAAATTCTTGAAAGCATCTCAATTGCATTAAATTATTGAATTTTAATTGAACATTTGGCTATCGAAAAGTGTGTGCACTGATGTTCACTAATCGATAAACACTTGTGATCGATTTTTTTTAATTGATTTAATTAAAAAAATTACCACAGATTACCATCAACCACTGCTCGCATGTGCTTGAAATGTTTTAGGGTCACATTCCGAACAACTAATGGAGTGCTTTTTCATAGGCAAATATTTTATCGAAAAGGATTATCATTTTCTAAGAGATACAAGTTTAGCTGACCAAAGAAAAATGTGAATTTTTTTTTCATACTCGCAGTCCAATGTCTCACTAACCACTGAGCCACGGCGAACGCCGCAAACTATGCAACGGCATGGCAAAACATTCACTTCGCTGCACGCTGTATTGCACCGGCGCTGCTATTGGCACTTCCGGTTAGTGGAGCACTTTGGCACTGGTAGTGGTGATGGTGGTGGTGATGGCAACACTGGCACTGCCAGTGCAGGAGCAAAAAATCAGATAAAAGAAATAACAAATCCAATTGCAATTTCGTAAAACTGACAAATGATTCTGCCACTCGGGCTGGCGGTGCGAGGCGGTCGTGCCGGTGGCTGCGCATTCACCTTGCCGCAGCGTCACTGGTGCACGTGCGGCGACGCTGGCCGCGAACGAGGGTTGCACGAAATGCGTACAAAAAGTCGGCTCTGTACGATTGTGCTCGCGGGCGCAAACGGCGAGTGTGAATGGTGTCATTAAGCGATTTTTCATTGCAATGTGCTGCAGCCTGCAGGTGGATTGTTTGCCGCTTTCGTTTTGTTGCCCCCTTCGGCTCGCGAATCATTCGACGGTGCAGTCGATTTAACTTTGGCGAGCGCCGAACAAAAGACGAAAGCGTTTACGACAACCAATGCTGGCGATGACTTTAATTTGTTTCATTTGATTTAAACTTTTCCCATAAAGTGTGGTTAGGTTGAAATGAGTTTTTATGATTTTCTAATATGCCAACGCAGCACAACGGAAATCGAAAATTTCGCATACAATCGAAGCGGAAATTATGATTTCGTTGTTGAAAAATCTGCTCGCTACAAAAGCAAAGAAATTCGATGTGTGAAAGGCGACTGGAAGACTGGAAGTGTTGGAGTTCGCACGCCGTTGACAGCACGCACGGCCAGCCAGCATTCGACGGTCTGCACGCCTACCCGCATATAGTTGTGTAAGGGTTGCCATGTGTTCCGGTTTTACGATGAATTAATTGGAATCGCACAGCTTGTCAAGTTCCGAAGTTTCCCGGAAAACCTCCACAAAGCACAAAATACCTCTTGATTTTTTTTATAAAAAATACCAATTTTTTTTTAGACAAATTTTTTACAAATGATATATTTTTGGTTGAAGTCATGGAAAGACTTTCAGTATCATTTAAAAGTATTAACTCGGGGAGCATTTTGGGAAGTAATGTGATGGATTTCTTGTTTCGGAAAACGATCACAAAGCAATATAAAACGTGTATGAGCTTCCTTAGGCCATAAAGGCCCATTGTGATACCACAATCAATCGAGCTCAAGTCCGCTCACTCAGTGAACCAATTTAACCCTTTCGACCCCAAAGTTGCCTGAGAGCAACTTCACCTATTTGTCATCTTATAGCAAAAGCTACGATTGATTTATGGGTTTCATTTAAGTAGGCACCAACAAATTAATATTCTTAGAAGTGAATTCAAAGCATATTAAAAAATTTTACTGTTATCTCCAAAATAATTTCCAATAATTTGCAGCGATAACAGGGAAAGTTTGTGTTCTAATTGAAGTCTACGAATTGGGCGCGTTTGATCAAAACCCTGTTTCTCTAATAATGGTTAAATAAAATTAAAAAGTGATAATTTTGTATTTTTTCATAAATATTAAATATTTTTTTCGTAATTAAAAAACATTGATACAAAATTTATTTAACCCGTTTTAAGCTGAAATTGTTCAAAAGTAAACTAGCTCTAGAACTCTAACAAAGAGGCGTGGCGACTTCAAATGTCTTGTGCACACTTCTTAGGCAAATGTTTCATGATTTAAATACCAAAAAGTAATATCGAGACAGCGTAAAATTCGGGTTCGAAAGGGTTAAGACCCTTAATCGCCTAGTAATCAGTAGGCATCAGTCCTTGATCCCTTAGACTTAAGGTAGGAGTGGCTGCTCCAAGACGAAGCTTACTTAGGCCATCAAGGTCCATTACAATCAATCAAGTTGCAGTCCGCTCACGCATTGAACTAGTTTGAGCTCCTTAAGGTGGAGTTACAGACCATCCAGTATATGCGTTATGCATTGAATGCAGTACTTGCGGTACATGCATTTCGTACATTGAAGTTACACATCGTGCATTTTGTGCGACATGTTTATGTTTCTAATCAGTTGATTGAAGTTTGAATTGAAATTTTTCCTTTCGATTTGTGATTTTGATGAGTGAGAAAAATAAAAAATTTTGAAAAATGGAGGAAGAAATCGAAATTTTCAAAGAATTTACCAACCTTGATTGTATCAATCAGCTGATCTGTTTGTGCGACGGACGTAATGCGAACAAAAGTAGAAAGTTGCTCAACTTTTTCCATCGTATCCGACAATCCATCATATGCGTTGCGCTAAGTAACTTGTTTCATACAGCTGCACTGATTCTACTTTTTTGACAAATGCACAGAATGGAATAACGTATATACTGGATGGTCTGTAACTTCACCTTTAAGAAGCTTAGAAGACTTCTATGAACTAGATCTCCCCTAGATTGCCGAAGAAGAAGTTGCCCAGATGATTCTTCTTTTCTGGATAATGTGAGACAAAGCAATAGAAGAGATATGCATTTTCTTTCTCTTTCTTGTCCGTACAGCTTTAAAAGAAATCATTAGAATGCAAATCCAACCTTCTTGAGCGTCAATTACACAGTGTACTATTAGAACAACAATCATGGTTCTCATCTGTTCCCTTATAGTGAGACAAGTTCTCTAGAACGTCAGAAGTTTAGAGTTGCCTTCATATAAAGTATTAAAAAAAATACACACAACTCACATTATCCAAAAACTCCGAACCCGGATACAATATTTCCAAACCTGACTCCTTGTCGTTCTGGAATGCGCGTCCTTTTGTTCAGCCATCCATTCATTCTGGTATAGATATCGCATTAAAATTTTGTACAATTATTGATGGTGTTTCAGCTTGGAACTAGAGCAGATATGGGCATGGTGCGCCTACTTTAAAGCAGGGTTGCCATATAAGCGTTTTATTTAAAATAAGAAAAATCGGATATTAACCAAATTAATCTGCAAGTTTATGAATTCTTAGAACTAGAAATAAGTATTGCACATTTCCTTAACCCATTATGGACCAAAAACAACCGATTTTGTTTCTCATGAAATTTTTTGATTACAAATTTTACTTAGTGCTGAGTTTTAAGTTGGAAAGAAGAACTTCAAACAAAATTAAAATTAAAAAAATAGAAAAATTAAAAATGTTGCTCTACAACCATTTTCAATTTTTAAGGTTCATAAAAATGCACAAATTTATTAGAATCATATTTTGAGGAAATTTCTTTTGCAGTTTTTGGTTTCTCCGATTTGTGTGACGGTCGATAACTGTAGTTATATGGCAGCTCTACGCTATATATGTATATGGGTATGTGTCTATGTTTGTATGGTGTGCACACAGTACCTCAATGGTGTAAATTATATGTGCAACAACAACACATACATAAGTATAGCAAAAATGCATCACAATGCCAGCCAGCAAGGAACAGCACAGCAACAGCATCGAACAAACGAAAGCCGTCTCAGTCTCCTCAGCCTCCCTCCCACTCCATTACCCATCACAATCGCTTATCACATCTTTTCTTGCCTCTTTCCCTCCCCCCATCCCCTCATCCCCCCATCCAGTTGTCACTTTACCCATCCGCTGACCAATTGGCATTTGGCTGCCTCAAGTGATTATAAAATCAAAACACGTCGTTTAATCAACGCTACGTGCTGTGCTCTCCTCTGCTCAGCTACACACACTGCGCTCCCCCCCATTCCGTTTGGCATGCGCCCCCTCACAGTGCGCACGTAAACGTTGAGGTTGATCTGGCATTTGGCATTTCTGCTGCTGCAATTTTCTGTGATTTGTCGGCAGTGACCAGCAGCCGCGGCCAACGCCACACCCACACAGCCCGACACACTGTGGGTGCAAATTAATTAATTCCTTGCATACGCTCTCGAGACTGACCGACGTTCCGCCTCGCTTGCAGCGCAAAAACCCCAATTGGCATTGTGGCAAAATGATAATTCCAAATCGAACTGACACAATCGGAAACGTTGGCAGCGTAATTGACAGATTTGCGCATAGCGGCTGGGCGGTTGCATTCTTCTGCACCACTTTGACATCCGCTTTGGGAACTTGACGAGCTGTCTTTGTTTAAGTGAAATTCTATAAGGCATTCATTCTTGAGGCTGAGATTATTGTGCAATTTTTCGATTTTGGAAACAGAGTGACGGGTATGTTAGAAAAATTAAATATAATTTTAATTTTAATTTTTAATTTAAATATATATTAATTTATTAATTTTTAAATATAATTAATTAATTAATTAATTAATTTTTAAATATATTGTAAGATGTTTTAATATGGCAACGCCATAGTTTTAAGTTGAATAACTTGGCAGCACCGGTGTTCAGGAAATGCGACCCTGGGCTTCGGTGCTGACCAGCGGGGACGCCATCTTCACTTTGATTGTGACGATTCAAGTGCGCACACGTAACCACGGGAACTAAATAAATATCATTAAAATATTTTGTTAAAATTTGTTGCAAATATTTGTAAGCATTTTACTTTTAATTTCTAAATAAATTTTATTAAAATTGTTCACAAGTATTTGTACAATTTTTGTTTTATAAAAGAAACCCCAATTTATTTTGGCAAGTATTATTAATATTGCATTAATGCATTCAATTTACATTTTTCAAAATAAAAAAAAATTTCGGGCCACCAGAAGAGGTTTACTGCAGCAAACTGAGTAATATTCTTGTATAATATAAAAAAAAATCAATATTTGAAGGCTTTATTTGGCATAGTTAAAATGATCCGATTTCGATCAAATACCCATATTTTTTTTCAATAACTTGTTGCCATTTTGGTGACTAATTTCAATGTGTCTCTCTCATAGAAACTCTTGTCCCTAAAAACTTAGACGCCCTGGAAACTGGGATCTACTGGGACAGTAAATTTTTAAAAGCTTCTATTGAGACAAATTTTTCACTAGGAAAATCATTTACCATGGACAGAAACATTTGCTAGTCACTTGGCCTTAAGCCTTAAGAGTCTTCACACGAAGCCTTTGGAGCTTCTGACGAGTCACTATGGATGTGTGTGACCTGGCGTTGTCCTGATGGAATACAATTCCTTTCCTATTAGCTGATGTCCGACGGAAGGGGGATTTTTGGCCGAAGCAAAATATTCGGCATAACTAAAATATTAGGCCGAAGGCCGAAACCACAGCCGATTACTAATAAAAATTCTTTTAAGAAAAAAAACAGATCAAAAAAGAGGGAACGGCTATCCTTTCTCTTTTGATTTCTTTGTTCCACTTAAGAATTAATAGAAGAATATATGTGTATATATTTTAGTAAAAAAAACCAAAAACAGTCTTAGACTTCCGTTTCTAACAAAAACAAAAAATCTAACAATTCACTTAACATAAATTGCTGATTAGAGATCATTTTTATTAATCGCAATCTTCAGTCCGAAATATCGATAAAACCCGATATTTGATAAAATACTTCGAAACAGAGCAAATTGACTTGCATTATAGGGCGAAAACCTTCGGCTAAAGTATTCGGCTATTTTGGCCGAAGCCGAAGATTTAACATTGCCCGAATAAGTCGAATACCGAAGCCGAAGATGAATATTCGGTCGGAACTTACTATTAGCCAAATCTGGACATTTCTAGCCAAATGCTTCCTTCAGACAGTTCCATTGCTTGACTGTACAGTTTCGAATTAAGAGTTCGGCCTTAGGGGAGCAGCTCATAGTATATGATTCGCTGACAATCCCATTAAACACACAAAATCTGACCATCCTGACCGTCAATCCTGGCTTGGCTACCCTTTGCGCCAACTCACCGCTATTTGCACTACGGTTTCCGCTCGACGTTGTCCGCTTTAGAAATGTGTCGATTTTATTACAATTCATCGTCGATTTCCAAAATTCGTTTGGCACCCACAGGTATTTAGATAGATAAATGTTTTTGGAGTTGCAAGGCACTGACACCACAAATAATCTATTTTGCTGCCTACTACTAACAGTTGGAGGGAATCTCCTTGGATCACCGACCGTGATGTCCTCTCCTACAAGCCAATGCTGGCCCAGGTAAGGCCTCCTGCTGCTGAGTCTCAGGAGGAGTTTCACAAAGTCTTCAGACACTTACCTGAACTAGTTTTATGGATGTGTTTCCTCTGTCTGCAGTGCTAAGTTAGAAGCCCAGTGTGTCATTCATACATCGAGCTTCTTTTTGTATCCAGCCCTATTCAATTACTACCAAAGGGTTTCTTGTACAATGTTTTGCTGCTGGACAATTGAAACAGTGCTTACTTGAAGGTCGGACTCAATAATTTTCATGACTTCATTGACATTTTCGAATGTTGGCCTTTCAAAGCGTGGTGCATTTTTGACATCAAAATTCCCAGAACGGAATTGATGAAACCAAATTGCGCTTGCTTGGCTCTTATAATCTCAGGACCACAAACTTTATTCACCTTTTTGAGTTTTCGCCTTCAACAGAGAAAACCTGCAAAATTTTGCGTATTTTCTCTTTGGTGGTGTCCATCTTTGAGGCGCGTTCAAACAAAACTGAGTGAAGCCATTGCAAAACTGTCTGAGAAGTTGTCTTAACACAAAATCGTATCTTTCTAACGATATATAGCATAGCCCGATTGCACTCACACAATGCAAGATACATTTTACTAAAGTCATCTATTGAACAAAAATTTATTTCTTTTTACTTCACCTTATATTAATAAATTTCGGGCCAGTGCAGGAAAGAAGAACCCTGTGATTCATATTTAATTCCATCGCCATAGATTAGTCCTTTCAAATAAATATCTCTTAATAGCACATTAATAAATTTTCATTTAAATCAAAATGTAGTTTACAAAATACTCTTTTGTCTGTTGTAACAAAGACCATTGGAGCATTGAAATCTATCCCGGCCCAGAGAATTTGTTCGCTTTTAAAATTAGTCAATTAAATCGTAATTACATAAACAATTTAATGCTCAATAAATTTCAACAGTTGTATATGTGCATAGATATGTATAATATGTAATAACTACATACATATAAAAGCATATTTGTGTACATTTTCCATACGACTTCATTAGGAAAAGTATGCACACTGTATGGGATCTCGGCAGCGAGCATTTATAAGCTCTACAAAAACACCAGAGCACACTCAATGAAGTGTGTGAAATGGCACTTTAAATTCCATTATCCACTACACTGAACACTGCACCGACGCTGGCAGTGTAGTGGACAACGCAACGGAACAGGACAGGAACAGTGCAGGACACGTTAATGCTGCGTGGCGCGTCGAAAGCAACAATTGGGGCCCGAAACACGAGCGCACAGCAGATTATTTGGCAAATTATTTCGAAATCACTACGCTTGTCATTTGACTGTTTACATGCTCATTTAGTGTGCCGACATTTTTGGGTTAACTCAAAATACAACAACAATAACAAGTGGAGAAAAATACAATTACAATATGCATTCGTAATCATTTAAGCATTGAGAAATGTTGCAATAAAAATCAATAGACATTTGAATTTGTGGCGCTTTTAAGAAAACTGTTTGCACATCTACATACAATACAATCACACACACACACACAAACACATACATATGTAAATTCGTATGCGTCTTTCGAATTTATTAAAATTCGTTCGTAGCAAATTATTGTCGAACATTGCTTGGCATTTCGCAGGCCAAACGGCAAATTGCATCTGTCATCTGCCGCATAAATAATGAGTTAATGTCCGCAGCCAAGGACTGTCAATAGTGGTCAATTCGGGCTGCGCCCCTAGCGCTCAGCGCCGAACAGCGAGCAGCAGCAAGCATTATCTGTCAACAAGCGCCATGATGGCTTCGCTTTCGGCTCCGCTGGCGTAGTCGGGTTCATCCATGCACGCGCCGCCCCTTAGCCGATCTGCTGCTGTTTCCTGCATTGCCGTCGTTAATCTGCATAAAGGTGTGGGTCCCCGGCTGACGCCGCACAACGTGTCAGCCTCGTCAGCTCACTAGCAGGCTGCGCATTTGCATAGCTTCGTGCATATGAATGTGTGTGTGTGTGTCTGCTACATTGCACATTTGTGTCAATTTGCATATTTAATCAAAATTTACATGGCCGATAAAATCAATTACACATGGCAACACCGACATAAGCATCGGCCGCAATGCAGCCAGCAAACAAGACGTTATTCCGATACGTTACGGTGCGCCACGATACGCTGCGATACGAGTGCCGTGTTCTGTTTTCACTTCGATTGCTTTAATCCCCAATTTGGTGAAATGCGTTTGCCATAAAAGCGCTGCTAGTGTCAATGTTGCTCCAATATCTGATTATACAATAGACGCAGACGCGTATTTGTCAAGTTGGCGCTTCTGCCATGGTACACAGTGCAAATGTTTGCTATGCATTTGGATTTTTGCTAACAAACGGACAGGTGGGGCGTATACGTAATTTTTATTGCGTCACCAATTCCAGTTCGACTAAGGTTACCAGTAGTTATCCGAAAGAAAATAAATGGGCCTCTTAGGTGAATCAAATGTATTTTTCACCTTTTTAGGTAAATTTTAACCCTTTACTTACTTGATTTTCCATCTGAATTATGGATTTTGTGATGTTTTGAATTTTTGGTAATGTAGGGCGTATACGTAATATTTGTTGCGTCACCAAGTCGAATCTGACTGGGTTTGCCAATTGGTATCCTAAAGGAGGACATGCCTTTGGTTGTCATTAAACTTTTCTTGTTTAATACAAATGTACTAATTTTTTATTTTTTTTTATTAATTTTAACTCTGTACTTTGGAAATTTTAATTTTAATTAATTTAATTTTCTATCTAAATTATGGAATGTTTTTGTGATTTCATCGAAAGAAAATTAATGAGCCTCTTAGATGATTCAAATGTATTTTTCATCTTTTTAGGTAAATTGTAACTTTTTACTTACTTGATTTTTCCATCTGAATTATGGAATTTTTGATGTTTCAAATTGTTGGTATGTAGGGCGTATACGTAATATTTGTTGCGTCACCAAGTCCAATCTGACTGGGTTTGCCAATTGGTATCCTAAAGGAAGACATCTCTTTGGTTGTCATTAAACTTTTCTTGTTTGATAAAAATTTACTAATTTTTAACTTTTTTTAATAAATTTTAACTCTGTGCTTTGGAAATTTTAATTTTAATTAATTTAATTTTCTATCTAATTTATGGACTGTTTTTGTGATTTCCACTCCAACTCATCGAAGGAAAATAAATGGGCCTCTTAGGTGATTTAAATGTATTTTTCTCCTTTTTAGGTAAATTTAAACTCTTTACTTACTTGATTTTTCTATCTGAATTATGGATTTTGTGATTTAAACTCTTTACTTACTTGATTTTTCTATCTGAATTATGGATTTTGTGATTTTGTGATGTTTCTAATTTTTGGTAATGTAGGGCGTATACGTAATATTTGTTGCGTCACCAAGTCCAATCTGACTGGGTTTGCCAATTGGTATCCTAAAGGAGGACATGTCTTTGGTTGTCATTAAACTTTTCTTGTTTGATAAAAATGTACTGATTTTTAATTTCTTTTTTTTTATTAATTTTAACTCTGTACTTTTGAAATTTTAATTTTAATTAATTTAATTTTCTATCTAAATCATGGAATGTTTTTGTGATTTCAGCTCCAACTCATCGAAGGAAAATAAATGGGCCTCTTAGGTGATTCTAATGTATTTTTCATCTTTTTAGGTAAATTGTAACTCTTTACTTACTTGATTTTCCCCATCTGAATTATGGATTTATACTAATTTTTTATTTTTTTTTATTAATTTTAACTCTGAACTTTGGAAGTATTTATTTTCTATCTAAGTTATGGAATGTTTTGGTGATTTCAACTCCAACTCATCAAATCCAATTTGACTGTTGCTAGTTGTTAGAGTTGTTATAATGAAGGAGAATATGGCCCGATTTATGATTAAAAATTAAATGCCTTCTTGTTTGATTGAAGTATCCTCCTTTTTTATCTGTTCATGTAAATTTAAACTCCATGCTTTGAAAGTTGGATTTTTCTATCTAAATTATGAAAGTTTTTTCGATAGAGACTTTCGCCTTTGTTTTCTGTTACGTTTCTTTCCCTTTTTACTTTTCTTTTCTTTTCTTTCCTCTCTTTTCTTTTCTTTTCTTATATTTTATTTTATTTTATTTCATTTCATTTCATTTTATTTTATTTTATTTTATTTTATTTTATTTTATTTTATTTTATTTTATTTCATTTCATTTCATTTTATTTTCTTTTCTTTTATTTTATTTTGTTTTCTTTTCTTTTCTTTTCTTTTCTTTTATTTTATTTTATTTTATTTTCTTTTCTTTTCTTTTCTTTTCTTTTCTTTTCTTTTATTTTCTTTTCTTTTCTTTTCTTTTCTTTTCTTTTCTTTTATTTTCTTTTCTTTTCTTTTCTTTTCTTTTCTTTTCTTTTCTTTTCTTTTCTTTTCTTTTCTTTTCTTTTCTTTTCTTTTCTTTTCTTTTCTTTTATTTTATTTTATTTTATTTTATTTTATTTTATTTTCTTTTCTTTTATGTTATTTTATTTTATTTTTTTATTTTCTACTCTTTTCTTTACTTTTCTTTTCTTTTCTTTTCCTTTCTTTTCTTTTCTTTTTTTTTCTTTTCTTTTATTTTATTTTATTTTATTTCATTTCATTTTATTTTATTTTCTTTTTTTTCTTTAATTTCCTTAGCTGTAGTTTCCTTTACTTATTTCCTTAGCTTTTCTTACCGTTCCTTTCTTTCATCTTGCAGTAAATTGTTGTTGACTTTTTTATGAAATATTTTACGATTTCGGCGCATACTGTGACCCGGCAAATTTCAACGCCATTTGAACAGACACCTTTTCATCCGATTATGAAAATTGAGGCGTCTGTCGGAGAGTTCATGTCTTTCACATACATTGATATATTTATTAACCTGTACTGATATAACTGTATTGATATATCTATCGTGGAAGATAACGCCCACTATTTATGGAAAATTTACATGTTTCCAAATGTGAGTATTCAAAAACAGAAACTGATATCAGAGAAGTTAATCTTTCTCCCCAGAGAATAAGAGAATAGTATTCAAAGAGAGAAAACTCTTTTTCATCAGAGAAGAATTATCCTTCTCAATACAAAAAGATAATCTTCAAAACGTCATTATCAACTTTCTATGCAAATTCTCATCAGTCTGAGTTGGCTTTGAATTCAAGATATTCCTGACTGTTTTCTAGTTCATATAGAAAAAAAAGATTTAACCTTCTTCTGCACTTTTTTTTACTTTCACTTGACTTTTTTTTTGCTAATGAGAAACTGAAATAAGAATTATTGTATACATTTTAGAAATATTTTATTTCCCTTCTTACTAGAATTTCATCAACAACTAAACCGCTCAACTAAATAAATTAAGATCTTTCGAATATCTTGAAAAATCTATCTAAAAAATTTATTAAATTTTATGTAACCGATTTGTGACACCGAGAATTTTTTATTCAAGCTTCACATAATTGTGTGTGCAGGTAAATGTTGCAAAGGTCTAAAAATCTATAATTCTAAAATCTTGGCTCAAACTTTCTTTACTAACAGCAGCAATCTTTGAAAAAAAAAACTACTATTTTGAAGAAACAAACATTATTCTTAACCCATTGCTGCCTAATGGGTAAAATTTTACCCATGAAAATTGATTTTTTTTTTAAATCACAAAAAAGTCAATGTTTGAGATCTCTCAAAACCATTGATAGGGATAGTTGGGGTAAAGATGGAACTACCTTAGTCTAGTAGAGGTCACCATAAAATTCCGCCATCTAGCTAGAGTTACCAGACTCCAAAAATCGTGAATTTTCCGGAGGTGGAAAATGTGGCGAAACGTAGTGGCCTTAGAACTTCACAAAAATCTGCCTATTGTTCACGTGTTTAGCTGATCACTTGCTGCCATTGCTGCGTAATGGGTACAAAATACCTAATGAATATCTCAGCAACGTGCAGAGATATAAAGCTGAAGTTTGCTTCTGATCATTTTGGGTCACTTCTAGGTCGTGTATGAAATTTTTTCAAAATCGTATGGGCGGAACTGGTACCCGGCAGCAATGGGTTAATTGATCGCGCAACCCCTCTGTGTAAAATTACAACTCTTTCAAGTCCTTTGAATTTATTCACTATGTGGCGAATTACCGCTGCAGGTAGATGAAACTGACGATTTTTATTAATTTTTTTTATACATACAACTTTAATCAAAAGTAGTCAAAATTATCAAATCAAAGTCACTGTCATTAAATCTTCCTTGACACTTGAATTTTCATTGATCTCATTTGTATGCCTCACAATTTCTGCTGTCCATTTTATTGGTGGGCAAAGAATTTATTGTATTTTAATTGTAAGTTATTCGACAAGTTGTTAATTTCTTCCATTTAAACGAGTTAATTTGAATGTGCCGCAAATCCATTAGCTGCAACATGCCAGTTGCAGCTTGCTGTTGCATCAATTTTAACTACAGAACTCTGCCATTGTTTGCGTTGGAGAGCCTTGCAGCAGCTTCAGATGCCAATCGACATAAACATTACACACATTATACAATTGTTGTTGGGGAAATATGCAGGAATTTTTGCATGTATGTGGGTGTATGTGTGAGTGGAAGTGCAAACCACAGGAATTTTGTGTAATTTCGGTTGAATTGGTTTTAAATATATGGTTCGAGCTTAGGCCAAATGGTTTGCAGTCAGTTTGTTGCACAGATTTAACAATCGGCTGCTGATTTCATTGAATTGTTGCTGATTGTGAAGGCGTAACGTTGTGGAAAAAGGCAGATAAGCGCAGATCTATTCAAATGAAACGTGCCATAGAGGATTGAAAACGATAGAAGGGCATACAGTAACTGATGGTGAATGTTGGAAAATGAATGTATGGACTGATCTATAGTGAGAGAGGTAGGTAGGAGTGGCTGTGACATGAAGGCCCATTGTGATATCACATACAGTTGAGCATAAGGCCGCTCATTCTTTGAACCAGTTTGAGCTCCTTGTGGACGGTGAATAGTTCTATGGCCTAGATTCCTTAGATTGCCGAAGAAAAAGTTGCCCAGGCAATTCTTCTTCTGGATAATGCTGGACAAGTTCTTCTTCTTTTTCGTGAAATTGTATGGACGAGCTGTCAAGATGTTTTAACACCCAGAAGACAGAGTAGTAGTGGACAGAGTAGTAGGATTACTAGGAAAATATACTAAGCAGAAGTGCATCCGTCTGTCTATTAGTTGAATGACTATTTTAGAGCTAGTTTACTTTTGAACAATTTTAGCTTAAAACGGGTTAAATAGATTTTGTATCAAATCTTTTAATTACTTAATAAAAATTAAAATTACTTAACACGTTCGCGGACGTGAATGCTATAGCAGTCATTTTCATAGTGATGCAAAATGACGTGAATACTATAGCATTCAAATTTTAAAGCCAATTTTTATTAATTAAATTTTAAATAAACTGAAATTTTTGTATATAATATGCTATATCATTCAATGTGTATAACGGCTAAAATACGATAATCTAACAACTGCAACAATATATGTGTAATCAAATTTCAGATAGTTCTACTAGTTTCCACAAAAATTGACTGAAATTTTTACTGTCCGCGAACATGTTAATATTTATGAAAAAATACAACATTATAATTTTTTGATTTTATTTAACCATTATTAAAGAAACAGGGTTTTGATCAAACGCGCCCAATTCGCAGACTTCAATTAGAACACAAACTTTCCTTGATATCGCTGCAAATTATTGGAAATTATTTTGGGGATAACAGTAAAATTTTTGTAATTTGTTGTGAACTTTTAAAAATATTTATTTGTTGGTGCCTACTTAAATTAAACCCATAAATCAATCGTAGCTTTTGCTATAAGAATACGTGAAGTGCAAATACGTGAAGTTGCTCGGAGGCAACTTTGGGGTCGAAAGTGTTAAAAAGGCTTAAATTAAATATAAAGTTTTAAATTATTATTTAATAATTTTTTTACAGATTTGAACCCATTTTGGAGTTAAAGGAACACTGATCAAATTTCTATCTATACCCACCCAAACCTAAGCTTTCCCACACTTAAGCCCCAATTACCTCCATTAAATTCCATTAAAATATTTCGCCAATTAAAGCGCAATACCCACATTTAACTCCCCAGTCGATATAAAATCTGCAAATGAATATCAAGCAATGGTCGAGAGCTTTTGGCGTTGGAGTCCTTTTGTGCTGTGGCAGTGGTCTCTATGCGCGAATTTGCTGAGCGTGAGAAAATTAATTAAAATATGCCATGCTCTGCCATAAACGCGAAGTAGAGAAGCATAACTGAATTTTAATTGAACACAATCAATTTTGCGTTTTCATTGCAAAGAAATGGCAGCAATTGGAGTCGAACGATGGCAGACGGCCCGACGAATCCAACGTGGCAAAGTCGCTTGCAGACACGTGAAATAAAATGTCTATGAATGCGTTCACCTTTAATTGGCGAAATGGTGAAAATTACCAATGACAGACGAACGTGAACGTAAATGTGAATGTGAAGGCAGCGCGTAATGAAATGCAGAAGTTATAAGCGCAGACGAAGGCCGCGAAATTATGCAGAATTCAATAAAATTTGACAGTGCACACTAACGAAATGCAGTAAAGAACAAATGCTTCGATAGTGGGCATGGTTGCAGCAACTGATTGGAATTGTCACCGATTAATTTAGATGCATCAAACACTCGATTGTAGCTTAAAGTGTTTTAACTCTCGGCAAGTGTCTGAAAACAAAACAAAAACATTAAAAAAATAAAATGATAGAAATATGCGCACAACCACAAATACTTGAAATCTCCTAAGTCACCTAAGCAGAACTCCGAACGACACAGGACCACTGCAACCTCAACAATTTCACCATATCGCATTTCCAAACAACAACTGCAACTCGTAAATTTCGAGCTAAACACAACAGACCCAAAACAAACAAACAAACAAACAACCACAACGACCTTCAATGCAGATAATGTGCAGTGACGGCAGAGCGACTTTGCCTCCTCGAAATTTCAGCCAACAATTCAATTGGCAAACACTTTGACTCGCGTCTCCGCTGCGTCCCTTTGCGTGAAAACTGCACACAGTGCAAAATACACACACACACGCACACGCGTCCAGACACAAAGGCGCAAATCACACAACGTATCCTTTTCAAACCGTCTTAAGTGAGATAGTAAAATAGCAACAACAACAACAACAACAATAACATCGACACAGCATCAACAGCAGTCAAGTGTGATGTTCGAAAATGGCAAAAGTGTGTTTAAAACTGACTTTCGTCAATGCCGTCAGCCACCGCACTGAAGCTGTCAGCTTCGCCAATTTTCACTCCACCTCAAACAGTCCACCCGCCCGCTCGCTCGTTTGGTGCGCCAGCAACAGCAATCTGAGCATTTCCTCCTCTGGTTTAGTTCGTAACTCGGCTGCTGGATGAGCGCTAATGTTGCATTGGCAGCGGTTAAGACGTTCAATGCGGAAGCATTTTCATTGAGTCGGGATTTCGGGATTTAATCCCAAAATTTTTAAGATTTTCTGCAGTGACTCTTTTCGCTATAAAATCGAATTTTGAAAAAATCAGCTAAAATGCTTTTCGCCGCAAAATTGTCTGAGCTTTTGAAATTTGCAATGAAGTTAACGAGTTAACCATCACAGATTACTGATAAAAGTGCCACAAATTCGAAATCCCAAAATTTTGAGATTCAAGATTCCTAAAGTAAATTTCGGTGCAAGCTCTCAAGCTTCAGTCATCGTTGAAAAATCGAAATTTCGGGTTTTCGTAATCATGACATTTTTAGATCCCGAAATTTCGAGACTCAGAATGCCCAAAGTAAATGCCCCAGTAGTGTCAAAGCAGAATTCTGATGGCTTAAACCTCAATCAATGTCGACAAATCAAATATTGAACCGAAATTTCGGGTTTTTGTGATCATGAAATTTCAAGATCCCGAATTTTCGAGATTCGGGATTACCAAAGTAAATTCCCCAGTAGTGTTTAAGTAGATTTTTATTGGCTCAAACCTCAATCAATGCCGACAAATCGAATTTTGGGCAGAAATTTCGAGTTTTCGTGATCACGAAATTTCGAGATCACGAATTTTCAATATTCAGGATTCCCAAAGTAAATGCCCCAGCAGTGTCAAAATAAAAATTTTGATGGGAAAAACCTCAGTCATTGTCGACAAGCCGAAACTTTGGACCGAAATTTCGGATTTTCATGATGATGAGATCTCGAGATCCCGAAATTTCGAGATTCAGAATTCTGATGGCTCAAATCTCAGTCATTGTCAATAAATCGAATTTTGAGCCGAAATTTTGGGTTTTCATGATCATGAATTTTCGAGATACCGAATTTTCAATATTCTGGATTCCCAAAGTAAATGCCCGAGTAGTGTCAAAACAGAATTTTGATGGGTAAAACTTTAGCCACTGTCGACAAGCCGAAATTTTGGGCCGAAATTTCGGGCTTTCGTGGTCATGAGATTTCGAGATCCCGAATTTTCAAGACTCAGGATACCCAAAGTAAATACTCCAGTAGTTTAATAGCAGAATTTTGATGGCTTAGACCTCAGTCATTGTCGAAAAACCGCAACTTTGGGCCAAAATTTCGGATTTTCATGATCATGAGATTTCGCGATCCCGAAATTTCGAAATTCAGGACTCCCAAAGCAAATGCCCGAGTAGTGTCAAAGTATAATTTGAATGCCTCAAACTTCCGTCATCGTTGACAAATCGACATTTTGGATTTTCGTGATCATGAATTTCAAAATCCCGAATTTTTAATACTCACGATTCCAAAAGTAAATGCCGCAGTAGTGTCAAAGCAGAATTTCGATGGCTCAAACCTCAGTCATCGTTGACAAATGTACGCGCGGCGTTCTTCTTCTTCTTCTTCTTCTTCTGCTTCTTCCGGCAGGCTGACAACCGACTGCTGTCAATATTTGTTTTTCAAATTATTTGCCAAGGTTTTCAGTGATGATGTCGCTAGCAACGCTGGTGTTGATGATGTTGTGTCGCCTGATGACGCCAACAACGACGACGTTGATGCCAAGCGATAATGACATCGCTGTGCCTCAGATCGAATGCATAGTGCCAAAGCTTAAGGAGCCTTTTGTTTATTCAAAACTTTGGTTACTGCATTGCAATTTGTAAAATTTGCCTCGCATCTTAACTGTCTGTATGTATGTGTGTGTGTGTGTGTGTGTGGGTGGAAGTTGGCGCTTCCGTCTCAGCGCTGCAGGCAAATTGTGATGCTACCATAAAAATTTGCCAATGTTTACTGCTGCACAATGTTTTCCAATGGTATTCTAAGACTGCCAAACTGTGAATAAACACTAAACAACACAAAGTTGACGTCCTTCATGAACGCTGAGCGCATAATGGCAAAACTATTGCTCACTATTGTCGACGAGTCGGAAGGAACAACTTGCGAAGCGAAGTAATGAATGGTAAACCGACATGTCTTTGCGCTCGTTTACTCAATGCTTGCACTTAAGTTATCTGCTATACTAACATGGATTGGATTGAGAATGCTGTGCTCAATGTTGGTTGCACTTTCACACCAAAGTCATTCTCGGCTATTGCGAGTTCTATCACAAGGAAGTCATTGCTTCGGTGTGTAGGTTCAAATCACTTCAATTTGTTGATGAAGCTGCGCAATTAGATCCGCTATTTTCCATATGAAAATTTGATTGAATTCTTCTGATGCTTTATTTACTTATTCTTAGATTGAGAAATATATTTAATATCGTTCTGGGAATTCCGGACAGTGGTAAAGCAATACACTAATTGTCCCTGCTTACTTTTTATCTTTGCTACAGCAACAGACAACTCCCTTCTGACAAAGAATCTAGTAGAGACTAACTTTATGTTTGACAGACGGAACTTGCTCCAATGACTCTAAAAAGTTGTCATATAGAGTAAACAGTATGCAAGTGGGTTTTCGCTTTGAGAGCGGCAACCAAAATGAGTGCCATGTGCTACAATAAATACAGTCACGTTTCTCCCAGAAGAGTTCCCTAAATTATTCATTCTCCTACCAACTTCCATATAAAAGAAAAAATCTATTATGAATAAATGCATTTCATTCCATCCACAGGCTCCTCTTCTAAGGAAAGTCTGTCAGCTATATTCATTCTCCTATCTTACTTACTTACTTAACTGGTCATACATATCAACCCCTAAGTCTACTTAGGTGGCAGTGACTGAATGGTAAAAAGTATTTAAATATTACTGCAAAGGTTGATTAAACGTGATAATATTTTAGGGAAGAAGGGAACTCACGGTGGACTTTATGAATCTACCGTTTGCTGTAAAAGCATTGAAAGCGAGCATGAAACATAAAGAGAACTTGTATCCAAGAGAGAATGTCACTGCATATACAAATAGTTGAATAAGTTGGGAAGACAACTGATAATGCCTAAACCTTTATGAAAGACTAGCAGTGCCCCGCGGCTTTGCACGTTTTTTTACCCTTTTTAACCTTCACTCTGTGCATGGTTTTTGCACCCTAATCCCGTGCAATGGGGAACTGAGTTCCCCATTTTTGAACCAGTATAGTTTGTATGGGAATGAGTAAAATAATAGTTTTTTGGGAAATAATTTATTATCATTATAATCTGAAATATCATTAATGTTGTTGTTGTTTGTTTTTTTTGTATTAGTATTTTTTTTTTATTTATTTGCACACCGTCTTTGAATTTGTTATTCCACCGGTGAATGTGCTCGTGATTTAGAACTTGAGTGGTTCAGAACTTGGCTAAGTTTTGCTTACAAAATGTATTGGTATAAATAACGGGGTCATTTATTCCCCAAAGCACAACAAACAGTTTGTGTGCAATATGTGGGTTTACTGGCCCAATCACACTTCAAAAAAAAGAACTGATTTTATTTTTAGAATCTTTTCATCAATAGCTATCCAATGATATATGTATTAATATATCGTTTAGAAGGAAATACCTTCACAAATTCATATTTTCTGTGGCTATGGGGAACTGTATACCACATGCACAGAGTGAAGGTTAAGCCCGTCAGATTTTTATGAAAAAATACTTTTCTAATAATTTCTCATTTGAAGTGCTTTCACCACATTTAAAGTCAATTAGCACATTCACTCATGTTTCCCCATACAAACTCTTAACCCATTGTTGACCCGTCAGAATTTTTTATTTTCGAAAAAAACACGTGTCAAATTATTTCTTACCAGGAGTACTTTCACCAAGTTTAAGATCAAAAGTGTAAAAAATCATGGTTCCATGGTCCCATTAAATTTTGATTTTCAAAAAAATTAAAAACACGCATCGAATTATTTCGCATGTTTAGTACTTTCACCAAGTTTGAAGTCAATGGACCCATTTATTCAGGATTTTTGAGGGTTCTTTCATACAAACTCTTGACCCATCATTGACCCCGTCAGATTTTTATTTTCGAAAAATACGTATCGAATTATTTCTCACTAGGAGCACTTTCACTAAGTTTGAAATCAAAAGCCGTCAAAAATCATATTTCTTCATAGACATTTTTAACCCTTGGTTTACCCCTCTAAAGGTACGATTACACGATGCGTCCAACGCACGAATAATTCGTCCCAAAAATTCGTATAAAATTTGCCCAAAATATGTCGAAATTAATATGTGTATTGAAACATATTATACGATGCGTTCAACTTCTCGAATTTTCATGCGTGTAGAATTTTTTGTTCGTGCACGAATGTGGGGAATAAAATGTTTAAACATATTTCACGAATTTCATTTGTGTACATTCGTCCATATATTATACGGATTTGAAAATTCGTCTGCGTCCCGAATTTGAAAAATGTGTGCAAGTGCGAACGCATTTCTTGTTGGTTAAAAATACCACAGGTATTGGTAATTGAATTGAACTATTGAAGTAAAACCTTTTAAAATATAATATTCACGCAGAATACAGATACGCAGGCAGCGTATACTATAATTACAAAGGCAGCCATTCCATTGTGCTTATGGCTATATGTGACGCGGAATATAAATTCATATACGATGATGTTGGATGCAATGGGCGATCATCTGATGGCGACATTTTTAATGCATGCACATTTGCAAATTCGCTTTACAAAAGTACATATCAGCAGTCCTGATCCCCAATTTTGGACTTGAAAAAAGTCAAGCAAAATATTTTGAAATTTCACAATGATATAAAATTCGTTCTCGAATGCCTTGAACGAATTGAAAATTTTATGCGTGCACGAATTTTTGAAACTATTGTAGAAGTGATTATATGACACAAAGGGGGCGATTATACGGTGCGTACAATATACGAATTTTTATTCGAGACGAATGCGCTCGCACTTGAAATTCGTCAACATTCGTACACGTTCGTCATTATATTATACAGTGCACGAATGAAATTTGTGCAATATAACGAAATATTCGTGCGTTGCACGCATCGTGTAATCGTACCTTAAGTTTCAGAAAAATGATAAACATGTGTCAAATTATTTTTATTTCAAGAGTTTTCACCAACTTTGAGGTCAATGGACCAATCGGTTCAGGGTTTTATCGTAGTTAATAGGCCCATTCAATCGCGTTTCTTCATACAACACCTTCACCCGTGTTTTGCCCCTTTAGACCCCGAAATTCAAAAAATCCCGTCTTAGCGGAGGATCAGTTTTTAAGATGTATCTACAATTAAAATTTCATATTTCTAGCTTCAATTGGGCTGGGCGATGATGAATCAGTCAGTCAGTCAGTCAGGACTAACAATTATATGTATAGGAACTAAGCTAACTTGTTCTCAGTTACTCGCGTAGGACCTTTCAGAATATCATTCATAATTAAAACTTCTTCGAGTTCGTTAATTAAGCAAAAATATTCTCATGTTTTGCAAACAGTTTGATGAATTCGTAAGAAAACTGAGGCTTGGTAATGCTTAAAAAAGTATGTGAAAGGAGAAACTAACTTTCAACTTCCTCTGAACTAAGCCGGAAGGACCTTTTAGAAGCTCCTTCTAAATTTCAACTTTTACAGCATCAAACAAAGCATGAAAAGTTCGTTAACTAAAACAAAGACGGTCTCAGGTTTTATGATCAATTGGTTGCAAAACCGAGACCTGCTAAAGCCTAAAAGTATACATGGAGAAAAGAGCAGAGTTCCAAATTGCCGCAAACTGTGATATTAGATCCTTTCAGAAAAATATGTAACATTTCAATATTTTTTAGAAATAACTATAACTACAAGACATGGTATCAAACTGTCAAACTGCCAACATCGAAATTACTCCGAAATATTTTTCCCATCTTGAGTAACCCTTTCAATCGCAAATTACGCAAATAACATTTAATTGCTAAACTGTGCATTCCAAACTAAAACTAAAAATATTTCTTGTTACGCAGAAATACTTCCTATTACCCTCAAGGCTTTCTGTCCCTTAATTGATGGCTACACCTTCATCAAACGCCGAGACAGTTTAAAGCCAATTAAACGCCATTAAACACTCAACTGAGCAACTCACATTCGGCGAAAGCAAACGAAATGCCGACTGATGCAGCGCTTTCACAACTATTGCCAACTATTTTGAGGGCTTATTTGCCAATACTCGGCGACAAGTCTGTACAATTCCTTGGAACTTTGACTGTGTTTGTGGATTGAGCAAAATACTTAGAGACGAAGATAAAGTTGTTGTCAACCGTGGAGCAAAGCTTCACATATGGATTGCAGTTTGTTGACAGCCCAAAACAACTCATTAGCGAAAACTGGGAATGTCTCACGTTCAACAGAGCGGAAGCGAAATCGAACCAAGAAACTTAAACTTTGGAATACAAACCGTATAAATGAATCAAATGAGAACAATGCACAATGAGTCATCAATGTAAGAATATTTTCTGAAAAATCTAAATGAGTTTCATCAAACAAATGCTTTCCAATTTGAAAATTTGACCAAAGAATTACCAACTTCTAGAATATTTTTATATTAATTTCAAATGAAATTAAATTTAATCTAAAAATTTTTTCTAAAAATTTTACTCCTTAAAACTTGACTTTAAACATTAATAAATTAATAGTAATACAAAAAATAAATTTAAAAAATAACAATTTTAATTAAAATATTTTACTTTATTTAACAAAATTAAATTTATTCACAAAGGAAATATGAACTGAGTTTCTTCGTTTTTTTAACTTCTTTTTCGTTTTTCACTTTTTATTTCGCCTTTTTCTGCACCAAAAGTATTCCATGTTACATTCATTTCCAACTGTTTTCATTTGTTTAATTGCCTAAAAGTATGCTTTTTACTTTTTATATCATTACAGAAGTAGATAACTGTAAGGCCAAAGTTTTCGCAACACATAAAGAAATCGCATCAAAGCAAAAGTCTCAACAGAAAATTATTTTTGTGGCCCAAAAAAAAATTCATAGTCTATTGAAATTTTACCACAACTGCTACATAAACCGCAACACATAAGCCTTGGCGATAAAATAGACCAAATGAATCAAAAGCAAAAAAAGTAAAGTGCAATGACGCTTGAGTGGAAATGGCGCTACGTTCAAGCAATGCGGGTATATTTAAGAATCAGATAGTGTTAAAATGTTGGGCTAAATAAAAAATTGTGTGTAGCACATTTGATTGTAGGCCAAAAAGATCCATTGTGAATGTCTTCATACTTGTTGTGTAGAAACCCAGACGTCTCTTCCTGCAAGAAGTAAAATATAAACGAAATTTCAACTTCTGCTGCATCCGTCAGGTCCGTAAAGCGCCATAATTCCACAATATTGTGACCATCATGCAGCTCGCTCTACGTAACTGCAGGCCCCCTGACATAGGCAACACAAACGGCGCTGAACGAGCACTGGTCGGCAGCAGCAGTATTGCATAATTTTATCGCAGAGACGATTCGAGGCAATGCTGAAATGTTCGAGAACGAGTTGCGTTCCAGGAAAACAAATATAACAGGCAGCTGGATATAAAGCAGTCAGTAATTTTTGACAAATATAGAACTAGCAAAATTAAGTTAGTGAAGTGACTAGTGAATCAGTGAAGTGAAACTGAAGTGACTTGGAAAATTGTAAATAAAGTGTCTGCAAGGTTTAACTGCGTTAAAGAATTCTAGTGAGATTTAATTCAGTGTTATTATGGTCTCAAAGAAAGTTTTGTAGCTGTAACCCGTAGAATTTTCACTTATAAATTTCACTGCTCTCTATAACTTGAAATCTTTCTCAACTTGAAAACGAGCGCCTACATAAAATCGTCTATATAGAAAAACAGACAGGCTTAACTCCTTCAAAACTTATCATCAAATTGTTAACATCGGAAATGTTGCCAATTTTTTTCGGTTGTAAATTGAAATTAATCAAGTTCAAGTGAAAAAAGTTCATTAGAAGGCGCCCTCAACTCATCTGAGTTAGTTTTTGATGAACGGTATGTCGGTTCATAAGTTCTGTAGTAAACTCGCTATAAATGTTGCCAGCAACATTATTATTCAACTCAGCAACTTTGTTGCATTACGCGAGCATCTCACTAATGTTTCACTAAGTCTGGGAGGCATAAACAACTGAGATGGCATTGCATATAATAAAGAATTCGATTCCAATTGGCGTCTTATTGCAGGCCAATCTCGAAAGAGGATACACGATATATGAAATAAAGGTGATATAATGCTAACAAGAGGCGAAGAGGTTGAAGAAAAGGATCTCTAATAATGCAAGGAAAAGAACCATGAAAGCTTACTTCTACTTAATTCATATAGAAAGATATAAAAAAGTTAAGCCTATTGGTAGGAGAAACCACCTCTTAGCACCACTAAATAAATTTAGTGATAGCTGAATTTTTTACTCTAATCACTGATCTTTATTTAGTGGTAGTGCAATTTTCTTCCACTAATTTTTTTTAGTGGTACTTTTTACCACTGTCACTAAATAAAGTTTGTGATCAGCGGAAAAAAATTCAACTTTCACTAAATGTATTTAGTGGTCACTAAATAGTGGTCACTGTCACTAAATAAAGTTTGTGATTAGTAGAAAAAACTTAAGCTATCTTCTTCTTCTTGACTGGCACGACATCCCGATTACGAGACTAAGGCCTAGCTACCCGCAACCATCCGTGTTGTGCGTGCGAATTTGTACAGGGTTGGAAGGGACCTACAGTTTTATGCCGATTCCGAACGGCGAGTTGGGAGCTTTTTCATAGGCAATATTACTCTCAGACGTTTGCCATTTCCTGCTGAGAGGACAGCCGCCGAAAGAAAAATTGTTCTTTTCTTTTTTTCGGTGTTAGCAGCAACGGAGTCTTGAACCTGGGTTCGAGCGTCGCATTTGACTCGCGGACCAACGCACTAGCCAGCTGAGCTACGGCGGCTAAGAAAATTAAGCTATCACTAAATTTATTTAAGGGTAGTGAAAAGCATAGTGCACTATGAACTTAGTGAAAACCCCCATGCCTTCATTTTAACAATTTGGAAGTTTGCTGTCGTAAGGTCCTAAGTGGGAAGAATTGTCGGAAAACATCCAGGAGGCAAGGTTGAGTGAAACCCCCATGTCTGAGAGCATCTCTCTGTTTACTAGAATAGCAAATTCTAGGTGTCTCTGTGTGGAATATCTTCAGGGGACTGTTCTCCCGTCTGTGGTATTAGGTTTAGCATATTTGGACATAATGTGCGATAGACGTACAAAAAAACTTAGGCCCATTTGTTGGGCTTTTATGAATAAAAAATTATTCCATACCTTACTCTCTGAGCGGTCGTATGCTCAATTATTTGGGGCAGCTACTGCTCCCAACCTACCTACCTACCTACTTTCTGTGGAGCCAATTCCTCAAGCATTCAGGCTGAATGGCCCCTTAGCACTCTTTCCTCATGATACCTAATCAACTTATTTTCCATAACTTGACCTTACCAACACTTTTCATAACTTCTACAACACATCTTCCCATCAAACTTCAATACATTTTTGTTTAGTAAATACAAAAATACTCCAACTTTGTATTCGTCATTTGGTTTGCCAATAATGCCATTAATTGCAACTGTAGCGCTCGCACAAAAATATCCCCGAGTTGGTCTAATGAAACAGACAACTTTTTGAAAATCAGAAAAAATAACATTCAAGTAGAAATGGGTACGAGTGCTTTCTCTCAAGACGTTTCTTTGACATTCTGTCGCCGCGCCCTGCCAGCAGTTGCACGCTTTTCAATTGCCCAGTGGCCAATGACCAGCCGCCTCCAACTCCAACTCGACTGCAACTTGGACCATCCGCTGCAACGTTGTCCGGCCTCGCATTAGCAACACACAATGACACATATCCTGATATATGGCAGGACATGCATGAAAATCCTCGAACGTGCTGCTGTCCAGTCTCTCTCACACACACACACACACACACACACATGGACAACCCGCCTGCACTTTTGTCGCACACAATTTTCCGTAGCGCCTTTGCTTTTTCCGCTCCGCTGTGTGTTGTTTGCGACTTTCTGCTGCTGCGTTCTGTGTGCACTTTTTGCGTTGTAAGTCGCCAGTTGAGAGACAGCCAGCGCTGACCAGCGCGTCGGAAGTGAGTTTTTATCTGACCGCCTGCACTGTGTGCGCTGATTGTGTAAGCGTCTTTTGGCACAAAGCCGCAATACTTAAGAAGTCGTCTGTTTCGCTGGTGTGTTTTTAGGCGCAACTCGCAAAGTTTCCAACAAATGAATTGCTGAAAAGTGAATTTAACATTGCCAGACATGCTCACAAATTGCACTCACTACACGTTTATATACTCGCATGTGGGTGATTCAGCGGTGAGGCATTGCAGAAAATTTAATGCTACTTAAAATTTATGAAAATTTATTGGATTTTCTAAGAAACAATTAAAATCTGAAGAGTTGGGCATAGGCACTCAAGAAAACTAATAATAACCAATTTACTGCGTCTTATTATGTGCGTCGACCTGAACTTGGTTGGCTCTCCAGTCTGTAGTCTGCTGCGCGAAAATTAAAACCAGCAACATTCAAATTCGTTTGAAGTATTTGCGATTTTTCAACGCTCGTCGCCGTAGACCACAACCGCTGTAATTTAATAACGAACTGAAACGCCAACCGCCAAGTTGGTGCTTGACGCCACGTTATAATTAAATCACCCTGAAAGTATGCTTTATTCGTGGCGCTTAACCGGAGTAGATGGGTGCGGAAACCAATGAAGGAGGAAATTAGAGTAGTGAAGAATTAAAAGAGCGACTACTCGACGGGATGTGATGCCATGGCGATCGTTGAAATTTGAGAACTGGGCAGCAGGAGACAGGAAAACGTGTTATCCAATTTGGATATCTTGAAATTGAGAGTAAATTTACCTGGTTTTAATGTTTGCTAATTTAGCCCCAGTGCACAGTGATTCGACTCCCACATCATTTTTCTCAAATGATCATAAATTCTTAATCTATATTGAAAGTTTTAGCAACTTCTTGGTAACCATGTATTTTTACGATTTTTTTCACTCAATAGACTAAAAAACAGAAAATATATTTACATTTTTTTGTAAAAAAAGTTTCAACTTTTTGGGGTTTTCTTAGTTGGAGTTTTACCCTTCGAATGACATCAAGATCGTTAAGTTCTGAGACTATAAATTTTTTGAATTTTGTCTATGGAACGAATCACCGTGAAGTGTGTAAATTTTTAGACTCAGGACTAAGTCCTAATGTATCACAACGGGCTAAACTAGCCCAAATGTGTCTCCAGTCGTCAACGGCTGGGGGCTGCCTCTTCTATCGATCTACCTGCCTATGTCCTCGGAAGCCTCCAAGGCCCATTGTGATGCCTGAAGATTGACACCTTTGAATGTCTGTACTCGTAGTAATAAACAAATAAAATAAATTAAACAAAATTCGAATCTCATAATTTAGCCTCAGGCAGATTACATTATGAAAGTTTTCTTGATTTTTGGTAAAGCGACAACCAATACTGAAGAAAATCTCTACAAAATTTGAAAATTTAGGAAAAAATTAAGCACAAGATTAGCAACGAATTATAAAAATGAATTCGAATGAACATAAACCAACCATTTAATACCCTCAGACAGCCAGCTACATTTGCGCAATTATGACTTTTCTCAATTTATACTCAATTTAGCTTTAAATGGAACTCAATTTGTTACATAAAAATCTCAATTTAGCTAATGGCAATTAGCACTAAATTTACCATAAATTGAGCCCGACTTGCCATGCAACCCTGTTCTGTGCTGTTATCGATAAACAAATTCATTCACAATTGACGAAACCATAACCAAAATTAGAAACTGACAGCAGTGAAAGAGGTTTGTCATTTGTTTGCTTTTAAATTTCGTTTAAAAATTGTGTGCATCAGTAGCAATGTAAAACAAATATTACTAAATTTTTAATAAATGTTTTTAAGAACCTTTTGTTTCGTCAAAACAAAACCATGTTCGACAACATTTTCGATAAAAGCTAAATCGAGGTGTGTGAACAGCAAAAGCAATCAACTCAATTAAGAAATAAATTGCTTCAATTTTTTTTTGGCTGTCTGAACAAGACATAAACTAGTTTACGAATTTACGAAAATGCTTCAATCAGAAACAAACCAACTGTGGTTCAGAGTGTTAAAACCGTGCAAAAAAATTAGCCAGTCGTTGCAAATTGTTTGGCTACTCCTTTAAATATGAGCGCCAGTCATGGCAAAAATAAAAACTAACTCATTTTTAGTATTTTTATGCATGAGAAAAACTTTAGAGCGTTGATGAACTGAAAAACTTTTCGAGCAATGCAACTGAAAGTAAATTAACAAGCCCGCAGTTGGCAGCAATGATGATGAAAATGGCAACAGGCAAACGCATGCGGCGCCCATTTGTGCCCAAGCACTACAATTTTGGAGTGAAGGCCTTAAGGCGAATATGACTTTGCAAATGAAGAAGAAGAAGAAGGGTTCGAGGTGGATCAGTCCAGTTTAGCTGCATCTGTGTCAATAACCCAGTGACCTCATCACAATCATTAGGCTGGCCACATCCTTAGGGTTCTTTAGCATTGATGAAGAACAGATGTATTATTCGGCTATCGTATCATGACTAAAGGACCCAAAAAAAAATTTGTTAATGAAAATAACAATTTAGCTTCAATATAGAACTAATCAGATCAAATCTTTCGCTATCAAAATCGGATTTTTAAACTTCTTTACACACAAAAAAGTCATATCAATTGCAATGTCGGTTCAATTGATGAAACTATGAATAGAAAAATCTCTGAAAAATGAATTAAAGACCCCAAAAAATTAACCAACAAAGAATTAAAATCTCCTAAACTTTCTCCAAAACAACCTTTCTTTTAAAATTCAGATCAAGTCTTTCGCTATCAAAATCGCATTTTCGCAACTTCTTCACACGCAAAAAAGTCATATCAATGGCAATGTAAGAGACCAAGATTCCACCAACAGAGAATTAAAATCCCCTAAACTTTCTCCAAAACAATTCTTCCTTTTAAAATTTCTTCCAAGAGACCAAGATTCTACCAAATCGACAAGAAAATCTCTTAATCTAGCAACACTGGTCTTCGAGATCATTGCAAATGCTTCTCTGATTGGTTCGTCTATCGTTTCGTTATTGGAATTTCAATGTGACTGAATATCTACGAGATGATGAAGTCCACTTGACTGCTCAATGAAGTAAATAGATTTGGTCCTAATACAGTGTAGCCAGATACCTGAAATTACTTTCTCCTAAGTCTTAAAAAAATACTGAAACTTCCTTCCAAAAGTTAAACAAATTTCCTAACATTTTCTTTATGATTTGCGTCATTTTAAAGGAATTAAACTTCTCATAAAAAATAGAAATACATACATACATTTTTTTAATGCAGCCTTTTTTTATTCATCTTCAGCGTAACAACAAAATGATTTCCTTGTGATAGCAATGAGTGAGAACGAGATAGAATGAGCTTGCATTTTGTAAGCTTAAAAATTTTTAACACAATAGGACTATTAAAATATTTGCCAAAATATGTTTTGTTGTTGTTCCCAATACATCATACTTCGTTATCCAAAAATCTCCCAAAAATCCACTAAGGATCCGAAAAATCCCCTAACATAAATATACATATTTCTCCCAAACTTTCTCCTAAACAATTTTTCCTCCTAAAAATTATCCTAAAAGGCCAAGAAGGCAGAATGGCAGATAAAATATATCATCCAAAGTCTAAAACCATCTTGTCTAAAGTTTACCGTCTTCTTTTAAATGCTTTGCTCTGAATCTTATAGTGAAATTCAGTACAACGATTTCTAAGGTGAGACGCTCTCTTGTTGCCAGACCTTTTGAGTATTTTTCCTGTACAGCAGTTCATCTTTTAACTATCGAAGTTGAAAAAAAGTCCTATACAAGTAATAAACAGTGATCTCCCTGTGAATTTACAGTGAATTCTGGCTGGAATGAAATGAGTTTTAAACACATTTCTTCTTGGGGACAAAAGTAGTTCTTTATAGAGTAGTCTGTGGTACCAAAAAGATGCAGCAAAGCTCCCGTTTGGACTTAGTATTCGTCAATGCTAATTCTCTCAATCTCAGTGCCTTTGAACTGAACCTTAGAAGAACGCACCTAGTCTTTCAATCATCGAGAACACTCTGGGTCAACTAGACCCTGTTCACCTTTGACCGCCTAGATTTCAACAACTCATGAACCTTTTAAATTAAGCAAAAATCGAAGGTGTACTTTGAACATTGTTTGTACGATTTATAAAAATTAAATGTAATTTCAAATTGTGTGACATACTTAAAAGAATTCGGTAGGAAAACAGGTTTTTGACGAAGCGACAGTTGTCGCTTAAAGCAAAAGTATGAGTCTACAAGACCCAGTGGGTTCCCCAAGATTAAAAAATTAATCCATTTCATGCTCGAGTGAAATATGTTTACCACATATTTTCTTTAAAGAAAATAGTAGTCCTTGGTGGAGTAGTCCGCGGTACCAAATAGATCCAGCGAAATGTCTGATCCAGAATATTTACAACTTGTAGAATTAAAAGTAGAACTTGTAGAAGTACAATTTGTGCAAGTAGGAATATTTCGATTGCATCAGAGAATTGCGATCTTATCAAAAAGACAGGGGCGGATTTAGAAAAATATTTTGGGAGTGGTTTCAAAAAGTAATTTTTTAATATTCATAATATGCCCCAAAAATGCCTTTGAATTTGAATGTAGTTTTAAAGTCGACCCTAATATTTCGGGGAGGTTTCAATCCCAAAAACTTCCCCTTAAATAGTGGCGGATTCAAAAGAAAATTAGAATCAACAAAAAAGGTATTTTGGAGAAAGAACTTGAGGACACTTAACAGAAAGCACTTAAGTGTCAGAATAATTAAAAGTTTTGAAGGATAATCTTGGAAACACCTGACTGGAATCTGTAAGGTCATAGGTGCTTAGAAAAAAGTACTGTTGGAAGCAGTGACGCACACAGGATTTCATTTTGGGGGTGGTTTGGGTGCAACTGTTTAGTTCAATTCCATTTGAAACCATATTTTGCACCAGCAATTTTTGTATTTGGGGGGAGTTCGAACCCCAAACCCCCCTGTGTGCGTCACTGGTTCACTGCATCACTGGTTGGGAGACCACTTTTCTAGAACCGCCAGCGGCACCGCTACCCCGAAGTCGGCTATGATGGATGTTTGAAGTTACTCAGTGTTGGCTAACTATTTGTTATTTATATTTCTTTTGTCACCTCATAGTTAGTTCGAGTATATTCCAGCAGTTGGACCATAATTCTTTCGCATTGTTGTACTTTTTGTATAAAATTTGCGCGCGCTTTCGCTAAATCCGCTTAGCCACTGTCACTTTGCCATATGGCGCACATACCCATGAATTTTGTTTGTATGTGTGTGTGCACATGTGTGGATTTGTGCGTATTCGTAATGCGGTAAATATTTCAAATATTCATAATTTGGTAAAGTTCCAGCTGTGCAGAGAAATTACATAGACAGACACAAAGAGAGAAAGAGAGGAGAAAGAATCGCTTTTAAGCCAGAAAAAATTTACATATTTGCGACAAATTAATTATAATGCCACCGCAACTTTGCTGCCACTCATACACACAAACACATATCTTCACACACACACCCACATGCACCCAAAGTTGGCTGTGGCAACTGACTGACTGCCAAATTGTGTGTTGATGCTGCTCGCAACAGAAGCACAAAACAATGAATATGAATGACCACCGCTAACCCTGTCGACTGCAACCACCTCCACTCCTCTCTTCCCAGCTCTTCCCTGACTAACTATGACCAACTGTCGACCATCTTCACGCCCGAACAGGTGGCGAATTGTGCCATTGCAAATCCTCGCCGCGTGCACAGAAACAAAACGAAACGAAACGAGAAGTAATTTAATTTGCTGCTGCTCGCACACACACACACACACACGCACACAAAACTCATTTCATGGGTCAAAAGGCACAATCTTCCGTTTTTTTTTGTTCTAGAGCGGATTGAGCGCTGCAAACCCGCACCGCAGCAACCCACTTCCTCTTCCACACTCGACCACAAAGCAGAAAAAAATGAACTGCAGCCAAAATTGATTATGACCGCAGGACGGCTGATGCAGGGGCGAGGCGAGTTTAGTCTAACAAGTGGAAGCAGCGCAACCTTACAAGGTGCAGTCGCGTCCCATCAAATCCTATTAGATGCCGGCCCAGACTTGCCACTTTTGACCAGCGCCAACGCTTTGCGGCCGCCACATTTGGCTGCGCGTGTGTGTACGTGTATGTGTGTGTGTGTCGGAGTATTTGGCAACAAAATTAATTCCCAAAAAGGTAACTCAAATGCGATTTAAAACAATCAGCAACGGTCTCCCGTAAAGGCCACCAACAACAACTGTGTTTCGCTGTTGTGTGGCGTGTTGGCTGCCAAATTGTTGGCGTCGACACTTTTTGGCCGTTGCACAACATTTTCAGCAACTCTGTCGTTGTCTATAACAACAACAACAACAACAGTAATTTGGGGAAAACAATAATGGCAGCGGCCACAATTATTAAGTATTAGCCCAATAACAACAAAACATTTATGAGAAAAGTCCGTTTTTTGTGGGAATTTGTGTGTGAAGTGAAATTAATGCGACCCTGCGGTAGATTCAATCAGAATGGGTAAATTTTCCGGCAGTTGAACATTGGTTGCGCTTTTGTTAGCTGTGCAGGATTTCCCTGCAAAGATGGGTAAAAGAAAAGTTCATTATGATTTATTGCTCATACAGTGTGATCCAAGTGGAGTTTACCTCTTAAAGTATCTGACAGTCAGTGTCAATGAACAGGGTGCTTAACAACAGAACGCCCAAGGAAATCAAAATGACTTTATTTAGGACTTTTCTTATGTTATTGTATTGATTTCTGAAAAAACTCTTCTAAATAAAATTAAAAAATTTAAAATATTTTTTTTTAAATGTATTCCTAACATATTTCCACATGAGTGTTTAAGAAATTAGGAAAATTAGTGACTACAATAAATTGAAGTATTGAAACATTTTTTTTTAAATATTTATTTTCCTTTTTGAAACATTACCATTGCTCCAAATCTGCTAAAATGCAAAACTGTCATATTTCGACAACTTTGTAAATAGTAGCGGCTTCTTGAAAGTACAACTTTCCAGATCTACTACTATCCACATGTTAACTCCTCATAAAGACGAAAAAGTGTACAAAAATTCCGCTTCTGATGATTACGAGTTCACTTATATTAACAAAGATTTTCAACTCAACTACGCTGAAAGAAAAACTAAAGAAAAACCTTTAAAACAGCAGGCTGCTTTATCATTCATTACGGCACTTTAGACCAGAACTCTCAGGATCTTCTGGGACAGTTTAGTTGGAAACCGAATACAGTAGAAAGAGCTCGTAAGGCTGCAGTGGTACTAAATCACTACGAGGAACTGGTAGCAGGAAACGGGGTCTAGAACCCAAAACAACATATTGGCTCTACAGTTCATTGTTTTGTTGTTCATATATTTATTGTTTCATATATAGATTCTTGGCATTTTAGGAGAATTTTTAGGAGGAAGAATTGTTTAGAAAAAGTTTAAGTTTAAAAGATTTTAATGAGGATACATCTGACATCATTAGTGGCACTGAAGCCTTGAATAATGAAAGCTAAAGTGTCGAATTTAATTTAATTAAATTTGTAATAATTTATGCAACGATTGAAGGAAGTTTACAAAAGCTATGAAATTCGCTTGATCTAATTTTTTTTATGTTTTGTTTGTGTTAAGTTGTGATTGTTGAGCTGAAGCATAATAAATATTTAAAAACCTTTTTATTTTTTTATGACAAGTTTAATTCCTTAGTTAATAATGACAATTTAAAAAAAAAAATTTGACATCATTAAAGGCACTGAAGCCTTTAATAATGAAAGCTAAATTGTCTAATTTAACTTAATTAAATTTTTAATCATTTATGCAATGACTGAAGGAAGTTTACAAAAGCGAATTTCATACTGATCTATTTTTTATATGTTTTGTTTGTGTTAAGTTGTGGTTATTGAGCTGAAGCTGAATGAATATATAAATATATATATAATTTTTTTCTTATGAGAAGTTTAATTCCTTAGTTAATAACGCAAAAAAAAATTTAATTTTTAGGAGATTTTCTAAATGTTGGGAGGAAATTTCAGTATTTTTTTTTCAATTTATGAGAAAGTAATTTCAGGTGTCTGGCAACACGGCCTGTGTCGATTGAAAACTCCCAACACTATAAATATATCAGAGACCTAAAATAATTATTATTCATATTTTTGGGAATAAAAAAATTGCCCTAATTTAAGAAATTTATATAATTATCGCTTGATAATAATTATTCCCAATAAGACATTTTTTACGTCGCCTATAACTATTATCATGTAATAAATATTTTTGAGTTGCATAATAACTCTTATAAGTAACAAGAATATTTTTCGTTGTCGATAATTATTATTTTGGGATTTTTGTTTTTTACATTGCTTCATAACTTATATTTATGACTTTTTTAATTTACGTTACCGATAACTATTATTTTGAGAAATTTTTTTTTACGTTGCTTCATAACTTTTATTTATTATTTTTTTAATTTACGTTGCCGATAACTATTATTTTGAAAAACAAAAAATTTTTACGTTGAATTACCACATTTTGGATATGAATTGATTTTTAATTTTTTTAAATTGACAAACACAAATTAACTGCATAAACCTAATTTCCACCAACAACTAAGCTATTAAAAATCAATTCATACTCAAAATGTGGTAAGGCAACGTAAAAAAAATGTCTTTCATAAAAGTTATGAAGCAACGTAAAAAAAATTTTCTTTCAAATAATAGTTATCGGCAACGTAACTATCTAACAAAAAATCATAAATAAAAGTTATGAAGCAACATCAAAAAAATTTTCTCAAAATAATAGTTATCGGTATCGTAAAGAAAAAAGTCATAAATAAAAGTTATGAAGCAACGTAAGCAAAAAAAATACCAAAATAATAATTATCGAGAACGAAAAAAAATTTATTTCTCATAACAGTTATTATGCCACGTAAAAATTAATTGTCGCAAATAATAATTACGAGTATAACCAACAAAAAAAATTTATGTTACATTTTAATAGTTACATTGCAATTATTTTCTTATAAAACTTATAATAGTTAAGTCCCTGGATTTTCTACATTTTGGGAGGAAATTTCTGTTTTTTTTTTAAGATTTAGGAGAAAGTAATTTCAGGTATCTGGCAACATGGCCTGTGTCGATTGAACACTCCCGACACTATAAATATATGTAATGGATATGATATAAACAAAAAATTGGGTTTTACAGGCGGCTCGAAGATTGACGAAAGGACAGAAGGAAACGTAATGTGCGAATATCTGCAACGGTAGTAGAGCTTTCACCTTTCAGACTATTGCAGCGTCTTTCAAGCGAATAGGCTTGCCATCTACAAAACCCTTTCGCTACTATTAACTAAGCAACACAATTTTAGTGCAGGGCATGGACGATTTTTTTTTCGGACATCCAAGTTGAGATTGAATCTCTTAGCAGGGCATCTACGATCTCAAAAGCGATCTCTCTTTACTGAAAAGCCTGTCGCCTTAGCCATTATACGGTCCTCTCCGGACAAAGGTGGAAAGCACTTGGTTGTCTCTCTTTGCAAATTGAGCTCAGATCGACTATCATAAGGAATCTGCTCCATTTCGTTTCCTATAGCAGACATAGGAGTAGAATGATTTTGGGTTTTCTTGTGTTATCAAACGGCCTTTTTCATGGGCTAAGTATTTGTTGGTTATACTAGGTCTCAGACTGCTTCCTTAGGCTAACTCTCACTCTATCCCTACCTCACCTCCTACCGCGACTGCATTGAAAATTGTGATTACTGCTGTCAGCTTAAGTTCAGGTAGAGCGCCGCACCAGTACTGCAAAAGCGACCCTATTTTTTTATTTTTATTATATTTTTCTCCTTCAAACCGCTTCCGCTTTTCACATTTCTTGCTACATATCAAAGAAAATATGCCCTGAACTACTATTATGGGCCCCCAGGTGAGCTTAAGATGAGATCTTAAAGCAAATTGAATGTTTTTGTAAATGAGTCTTAAAAGATTCGAGTTGGCTGATTTAAATATGTTGAAGTTGTCTACTCTATTAAAAAAAACTACATAATTGGAGGTTCAAAATAATGGCAGTTCAATTTATTTTAGAGTAAACCATCAAAAACGTTTACATTAAATTACATTAAACTTGAGTTCACCAACAGTCCAGAGCCAACACAAGTCATATCGCTTAATACAACAAAGCGGCTGCCAGATGCGAGACGCGCTTGCAGCAGCTCTGGCACGAACACTGCGCCGCAATGTCGACATTGCTGCAACAACACGCCACAAACTTGTTGCAAATGACGAAATCGCAAGCTTGTTGCACTCTGTTAGCCGCGACGACCGAACTCCAAACGCTACCAACCGGCCAACCAGCCACAGCCAAGCGGGCAGAACGTTACGCGACCAGCACTTCGCGCATGCGCACAGCTCAACTGCGCGTTTGGCGCGCTTTTTTGTTTGTGCATTTAGTTTTCTGCAAGTTGCCACTGTGGTTTGAAGAATTACGAAATTTTACGAATCGGGTTTGCAATCGTTGTAGGCTGCGCCTGCAAATAGCAAGAAAATCACAAGAAAAACTAATGTTGGAAAAAGATTTTCAGCCGCCTTTGGGTCAGTTTGATTTGACCAACGGAACGGAAAAGTCTGATCGTTCTAAAACGAAAAGTGCCAAGTGTGATGTTCTTGCAAAGATCAAAATTTTAATACAATATTTGAAAAATTTTAAGCATTAACTCATAGTTTAAAATGTTGAGTGTGGTTAATTTTGTGTTTTTAATATTTTATGCAACATGTGACATTGTGGCCGGCAGCAGCGATGACAAGTTTTTGACAAATCCGCGTAAGTCGTGAAAAGATAACAATTACGAAATAAGTGAAAAAACTAAATTGTTGGGAAAAGCAACAACAATTGATGAGAAAACCAAACGATCAACAAATGAAATATAAAAAAAAAAATAACTGACGAAAAGTTGGTAAAATTTGATCAAGCAGATTGCAAGCGGAGTTGTAGCAATGCTCATCGTGAGATCAGAACCAGGGTTATCAATTCAACATGGGTCCTAATACACATGGATGCCTAATGTATTGAGGAAGGCGTGTCCAATATGTGCATTGAAAATCACTAAAGGTATCGGTTTCATTGATTAGACGGTCCATCAATTTCAAAAGAATTAGACTCAAACTAGAAATGATTTAAGGAATGGGCGTGTTCTGTTCACTTTTAAATAGGGTTGCCAGACGTTATTTTAACAAAAATTAAAAAAAAAAATTGAATGAATGTAGCCCGTGAAATTTAGAAATTTTAACAGACCTCGTAAATTTGTCATACAATTTTTTTCATTAAGCGTGACTAAACTCAAAATTGAATCAGACAAGCCGTATGCGAGATGTGACAGATAACTTTATTGCACATTTAAGAAAATTAAACACCATTAAATTCTGAAACTAATATCATTTTACTGATCTCCTCGGCTTAGTTTTCAGGATTCGATTCAAGAAAAATTTGTATGACTCGGTTGCATAAGTTGATCTGGATCTCAATGGTTTCAATTATGTTTTTCTCCAGTTGGTAAATTTTTATTGGTTTGATGCCATAAATCAGAGGCTAACAAGGTTATTTATATGGCATAGATATTTTAATGATTTTTGAAAGATTATTGAAAGATAGTTTGAGACAAATGAAAATCTTTTCAAGGCAGGTTCTCACCTTGTGGATCCGAAAAAGTGCACTTTTTTAGGAATTTTTTTTGAGAAAACGGTTAAAGATACAACGATTTTTTCTGGATATGAACACACATTTATTTAGAGAATACAATTTTTCAAATTGAATGAATCAAAAAAGGGGGGAGGGGGCGTCCATCAGTGGCGGCATGTCGGCGAGGAGGTGTCCCGCTACCGGAAGTGATTCTGTCAAAACCCGTGATCACAAAACACAAAAATCGAACACATTCTTAATGTGTACCGTATTATCTATTGAATGAACCAAGATCATGAAAAAAAAATCAAAATTACAAAAGTTATGAGGTTTTCAAAAAAAAATTACGATTTTCGCATTTTTTTGTTCACTTATTATTTTTTTAAATAAACAATTTTCAATATTTTTGGCTGATCGTAGTTCGTTTATTAGAAAAAACGTTAAGGAACATTAAAAAAAAAAATTTGGTGACGATTGGTTCATTCCAGCGCCTTCAATCACTTCCGTTAGGTCCGAAAATGTGGTTCTCAGAAAAACGCGTTTAAAGTTTAAAGCGCGCTCGGCCGGTGCCCGACACTGCTCTATGTAACGGCCTGTAACTTTTGTAATTTTTCAGATTTTGATCTGAAATTTCTGGAGCAAATTTTTGAAACATATATCTACACGATAAGGCAAAAAAAATCGGTTTTTTTTCCCACAAGGTGAGAACCTGCCTTAATAAATATTGAAACAAAAGAATGAAAATTTCAGATCGCTGGAATTTCAAAATAAAAAAATTCAAGCAATATATATAATAATATATAATAAAAAATATATATAATAGTTAAATATACAAAAAAATTAGCGTGATTTTTAACCATTTGGAACCAAAAAACGACCCCAGTGCCATATCTCAAAATTTGAATTCTTCCTCGATTCCTTGATTTTGATCTTAAGGAATTTGTAATTCCTGAAAATCCACTTGATTTTATTTATAAAAAAAAAATTTAAATCTTTTTTTTTATTTAAAAAAAAAGTGTCGAAGTTACTCAAATATCGATTTCAAATTTTCACTTCCGGTTTACTATACGTAAAAAAAATTAAAATTTAGAATTCGACAAAAACAAAAAAACAACACCTTTTTTACTATCAGAAACAATACTTTTTAGTTTTTTTTACAAATTAATTGATACAGATAATAAGCATCCAAAAATTCATGACTTTATGTTTAGTCAATTTTTAGAAGCTCATAACTCAGCAAAAAAACATCATACGAAAAAAAAATTGGGTGTACACATCCACGTCTACTAGAAGTATAACTGACCAGAATATAAACAAAATTCATTTTTTTGGGTTTTCCGCTTGACGTGAAATGCCCCTTATATTATTTATTTATTTACAAAAAATGCAATCTTTTTTATTTATATTTTTTTTATTTATATTTACAATAAAAAACTCTACACCAAATTTTGCGCTAACCACCAAAATTCCATACATAAAATATGATTAATCATTAATTTTGATGACAGTGTTAAAAATTTCAAATAAAATGGCAAAAGCATAACAAAAATTTAATAAATTCGACTAAATATTTAGTAAAATCATAAGCAAACTTATTTGAATCCAGGGACCGTACCGGTTATGGTTTTTATCAAAAAAGTCAGAGTTTAACAGGTCGAAAGATAACCTTTATTTTTCCCGACAAAAATGAAAGTTATTTTGTGCCTTTTATCATTTCAGGCAAAAATAAATGTTACTTTTGACTTTTATTTTATCGGTCAAAAATAACAGTTATTTTGTAAATTTTATTTTTTCGGTCAAATATATCAGGCAACTTGAATTTTTTCAAAGGCCGTTTGACCGACTAAAAACTATAAATAGCGCTCGTATGTCAAAATGTTCTGAGTACTATAACCTCAAAAATGTCCATTTTTACGATACAGCTGTCAGTTTCCAGATTGCACCACCAGTGTTGCCAAATCCCGAAACATAAAGGGCAACCCTCGTATTGATACCATTTTTTTTCGTCGCACAAGTCTTATAGCTCAGAATGTGTGGTCTGCTGAGACGAAAAAAATTGTATCAATAGATTTTTAGTCGGTTAAACGGCCTTTGAAATTACAAATTAACTGTCATTTTTGACCGATAAAATAAATGAAATTATAAAAGGCACAAAGCAACAGTTAATTTTAACTTTTATAGTAATGTCAAACATTTAAAAGGCTCTTAATATTCGTTAAGCTGAGGCCATTTCGATCATAATGGTTTATTTGAAAAAATCCACCGGCAATTTTTTCGTTATGTCTTTTTGATTTGAAAATTGTAAAATAACAGTTATTTTCTATGCCATAGCCCGTTTAATAATTTTATTTATAGTTTTTTAATAATTTTAATAAATAATAATAATAACATTTAGTAAAAATGTAGACAATTCATGTCAAAAATCAAAATTAAATTTTTACTTGACACTTAAAATTAAAACCGGATTTTTCGCTCTTCCACAGCAGATTACATCAAAGAATGTCAAATTGCCGATAAGAATTTCATCAACTGTTCGACACAGAGCATTCAACAGCTGTTCGACAAGCTGAATGACGGTTAGTGATTGCCAACGTGCACCGAAAATTACCGCAATAGTGTTGCATTGAACCAAAAATTGTGTCTTAACTAAAAACCCGTATAACGGCATTTTGCAGGCATACCCGGTTTGGACAGCATCAAGAGCTTCGATCCGTTTTACCTGAATCGTATTCGGATTACGCAAGGCAACAGCAATGCCATCAACTTGAAGGTGGAACTGGCCAATGTGAAAATCATTGGATTCGGCCACACCAACGTGTTGGAGAGTGTGTAAGTGATTGATTGCAGTAATTTTTTATTTTGCGGAAAGTGTGGGAAGTTATCAGCCATGGTGATTGTCATGCAATTTTCTGTTCGTTACTCGAGTTTGATAGAATATTTAAGGAGAATGTTAAATTTGATGAATCAATAAAATGTTTTAAAATTCAAAAATCTCTTTTTCCTGCTTCTTGTCGCAGTGTCTACCCAAAAGACTACAGCTGGAAGACTACGTTCATGTTGCCCGTCATGAAACTGCAGGGAGACTACAATCTAATTGGACGCATTCTCCTGATACCATTGAATGGACACGGTGAAGTGTTTCTCGATGCCGGTAAGACGCACTTGTGATGTCTAACATATATTTAGTAAATAAGTAAAACTTGATTTCTGAAATCTGACTTATATTTACATAAGACAACATGACTGTGGTAATGCACTCGAAGACACGTCTTTACGAGAAGGGAGGCTTCACCTTCTACAATGTGACCGATTGTCATGTGGACTTTAAGATTGATGGCTTGAGGTCCTACTTTTCGAATCTATTCAATGGCAACAAGCAATTAGGTATGTAGCATTGATTATAATTAAAATGGATGTAGTTTAATTATAATTCCTTATTTAATTATAGTTACAATGAATAAAAACTATTAAATATGAATAATTTACTTGTGATTATTAATAATTATGACTAAAAGTAATTTAATTGCATTTGAAACTAACTGTAATTAATAATTATACATAATTATTCAATTACACTTATTTTTATTATAATAATAATTAACTGCAATTAGTTTGACTTAAATCATTAATTAAAAGTAATAAAATAATTAAAATCATACATTAATAATAAGCTATAAGTAGATTAAATATATCTGTTCGTCAATAGTTATTAATTAATAATAATACTAGTAAATTATTATGTAATTAAGTATAATAATAATTAATTAATAGTTATTATTATTAGTTATAACTGTAGTTCATTTAATTATAATTACAATTAAATATATAAAATCTAATCAAAATTGTAATGAACTATAATTACATAAAACTAAGTATTTGAGAATTATAAAAATTAGTCGCAATAATAGTTATTATAATTAATAATTATATAATTTTACTAATTATAATTAATAATTATTATAACTAAAAAATTTACCTATAATTCTGCCTTTTAATTATAACTGCTAACAAAAATGGTCGATTTTAATAAACTGACTATCTAATTAAATTCATATATACTATATATTTACAAAAGTTTAGTTTACAAAAGTTTTAGTTACGAGTACAAAAATTGAATTACAGTGCTTAATCTTAAACTTCAATTACAACAATTTACTTATAATTAAAATTAAATTAAATTAGGAATCTTAATTGAAAAAAAATTTATTACAATGCTTAATCTAAAACTTCAATTACAACAATTTACTTATAGTTAAATAACTAAATTAAGATTCTTAGTTCGCTGAAATTTTCGCAATTATTATCAAACAAATTACTTTTAATTTGTTTGTTATGATTATAAGCAATGGCTAACGAAAATGATTAATTTTATTCAATGATTTAATTAATTTAAATGTAATTTTTATAAAAAAAAACATGAATTATGATCATAGACATTAATTTAGGCTTTTTTATCTAAAACTGAATTATTGCATTATACTTGAAATTACATCAATTTATGTTTGTAATTAAATCCAATTAAAGTTTAATATAAAATAAAATAACTTAACAAAAAAAAAAATTATAAAATATAAGAGAATTAAATTATTAAATTCAAATGATTTCTTTATTCAATTGTAATTAGTAAAATTTCAGTGACTATTATATGAATTAATTACTTTTGCTTAGTTTATTAACTTTATTTATTTAACTTTATTAAGTTTATTAACTAACTTATAAATGTAAAAAGTTTATATTTAAATGTACACGAACAGTAACTTTTATTACAAAAATTGAATCATGATATTATGATATTGATTTAAAAAGTAATAATTGAAAAGGTAAAATTTTTAAATTGTTATTGTTATTAAAAATAAATGCTTAAAATTAAATCAAATTTGAGATAAATTATACAATTATAAAATTATTCAATTAGAAATATTAACAATTAAAGTTAATGTAATGATAACTAATTCCTATTGTTATGAATCAATGTTAAATTATTTAGGGTTAACAAATTGATTTATTTATGAAATTAATTTATTTATGTGATTTATTTAAATTATTTAAATTATTAATTATAATTGAATTAATTGTAATTTAGTTCATATTAAATAATCATTTAATTTTTATAATTAATGATAACTACATACATTTAAACAATTTAATTAAGAAATAATTGCCAACTATAATTATGAAATTATTATTAATTCTATATAAATAAAATATACACAAATTAGTAACTATATTAAAAGAAAACATAATTCATAATTAGTTGTTATCATTTAATTATTAATTTAATGAGTTAATTATTAATTAGTAATAATTATTATAATTCAATTGAAATAAAGTTTAAATTCATTTAATTAATTAATAATACATTATTTTTATTATTTTATTTATTTATTGTTAATGAATCACATTTTTGCTACAATTACTTAACATAATAATTAGTTAATAATTAATAATAATGAAAATTTTGTAAGTACTTCTTTCAATTATAATTATAAAATAAATACATAATTTATTTAATTTAATTTAATATAATTTAATATAATATATTTAATTTAATGTATAATTTTAATATATTTTTTAAGTAAATAAATAAATAATTTTAACTAATTATTATAATTAAAGTATGATTATAATATCTTTACTTAATAATACATATTTATATTCAGATCAATTAATTATAAATATATAAATAGGTAATTAGTTGAAATAATAATGATTAATGTAAATAATAGTCGATTGTAATTAATAATCACCTGTTGTAATAGTTAAATTAAAATTTACAACTTATACCATAAATAAAATCCTATTAATACAATAAATAAAATTCCTTTCCAGAGGACAGCACCAACAAATTCTTTAACGACAACTGGCGCATGCTGGCCGACGCTCTTTACACGGTCATAACACAAACCATCGAAGATATTCTGCTGGATGTGCTGAAAAAGATATTCCACTTTATTCCGGCCAACTTTTTTGTCAGCGATATACCGACGCCGCAGCAGCTTTACGGCAGCAAAGCGACCCACTCGAATTGAGTCACGTGTGGAGTTCGTTAAACTTTCGAATTTGAATTTTTGTATAAAAAGATGTGCGAGGAAATGTTGTAAATATCTGATAAATTGTAAATATCTGGCAGCTTTAAGCTGCATAATAATAACTTTAGTGGAGCCTAAAAGTATGCTAAGCATAAGGGACCTAGGGGATGAATGCTATACAATTAAATGATCTGTTATAATTGACTAATTATAGCAAGTTTAAATATGTGAATAATTTTTGCTGCTACAATTCGTAGCATAACGTTTGGGTGTTGTTGAAAGTCTCGTTGTAACGCGATCTGAATAAGTTCGGATAATCGTACGGAGTGAATCAATCTCGTCGTTGGGTTGGACTTGGATGTCTGACTTTAAAAAAGAGCAATGAGAAAAACAATTTAAATTTTAAAACCCAACCAATCCTTAAAGATGAGAACCTTCTACGAGAGTTCACGTTCTACAGATCGCAACGCACGTTTACGTAACGTTAAGCTACCGTTTGCCCAATTGGTGCATAATTTTTTTTTAAACAAAAGACAACAAACACTGTTTCATATGCATACAATTAATTTGTATTTACCACACATTCTCGATGCGATAAACACAAATCTGAATGCGAACTCCTAATAATAAAAAAACAAAAATCTGCACACTTTAACCCGTTTCACACACATCCATACCCCAATCGTTGTTGCTTCCCTCTGACACTGGCGCCCAATTTTGTTTACAATAAGCTGGCAGTTGTGGTACATTTCTTGATGAACAAAACAAAAAAAATTATGGTAAAATATAAACAATACACAAAAAAGCTACAACAAATTTTCGCCGCGTGTTGTGTGTAAAAATGGATGTCAGTAGTGGTTGCCGGTGACTATAAACAAATAAAAATGGCTGCATTTTAACCCCTTGACTGTATTTTAATGTCTGGATTACCAGTCTATGATATGGTTATTGCAACAACTACAAGCACAACAACAACAATTAAGGCAGCAGCCACAATAAAGCCAACACATGCGCCACGGCAACGGCAATCACGGCCGCTTAACCGCGCAAATTGTTCTTTGGTTTTTATACTTTTTTTTAACATTTACAAGGTAATTTATTTTTATTTATTTGTGCATTTTTATCGATACATTTTTTTTTTAATTTTTTTTCATATTTTTCAGAAATAGTGCGCAAAGTGGTCAAAATGAACGTGGATTATAAAAGATTTTAGTTAGAAACAATTTTGAACCCATTAGTAAATACCAGGGACCGTAAAAATTATGAGCTAAATATAAAAATCAAAATATAAAACTTATTTTTCGATTTCAAAATATAAAACTTATTTTTCGATTTTTATTTTCCGCTCACAGAATCAAAATTATTTGTTGATTTTTTTGTTTTGATCAGAAAATAAAAATTATTTGTTGAGTTTTATTTTTTTGGGGGAAAAATCAAAATTATGCGGTGAACCCATTAGTATATAACCATAGATACTGCTTGGGGGCCTTTTTCTATAAGGAATCACATAAAGACTATAGTTTCTAATTTTAGGCATATTTGATATCTAGGAGTACAGTCGCTAACTCAGTCTCATTAAATTCAAATTGGGCACCCATTTTTCTATACCTCCAAACCTATCAGAACCAAATAATGCTCGCTTATGTATGGAAACAGTGATAGAAATTTAGAAAAAAAAAGACAAAAATTAAACAGCTTCATTTTTCTGTTCAAGTTTTCTACCAAACCTAATAAATCAGTTTCAGTCAGATTTGCAAAACTATCATCATTAACCTTAAAAAAGAGCATCTAACAATCGGATTTTCATCTCATCTCATAAAGACCTTAATTGTTCAATCTTTCCCAAAATTAACAAACCAACAAATCCATGTACCAATATCTCCTAACAGCTCCAAATTGTGACCTTTTGCGTTTAACCCATTTTCATTGGTATTTGAATTTCCAACCGTCAGTAATTGGTTAAGCACTTTAACTGGCTTGCAGCATAAAAAGTTGAATAAATAATGAAATCATCAACTAAACAACTAAACAAAATCCCCCTCGCTCTCATCCACATTGAAGCGGCTTAGTTTGGTCGCCGGCCAACCGAATTGTCGGCCATCGCTGACAATTCATTTTAATTACTCAATTACCCTGCACGCCGGCATGGAAATTCGTTTCGAAATGTGTTGCGGTTAAATGTAATTTCAAGTGTTTTATCGTTGCATTTTATTCGTATTCGGGGGTAATTTGCCCAATTCCACGCAACCAATGCCGCAGCCAGAAAATACCAAACGATCAATTAACGCTGATCCACCGCCGTGCTGGCAAAATTGCATTGCTGACCAACAGAAACAACAAAAACAACAAGCATACACGCACATGTACGCGAATAGAACAAACAACAATTTGTTGGTATTGGTCAGGGTGCATTCACACTCGGCCATACAGGGTGAGCTAAGTTGAGTTTCAGAAGAAGAAACTCAACTCACTGACTTCTTCAAGTAGAAGAAGTCATGAAAAGAAATACATTAATTTTGCCTGGAATTCAAGGCTTTATTTAGAACCTTTTGGTATGATAACTTTTTGCTATTTTGAAGGTATTAACCCTTTCGACCCCGAATTTTACCCTGTGTCTCGATATTACTTTTTGGTATTTAAATACTGAAACATTTGCCTAAGAAGTGTGCACACGAAATTTGAAGTCGCGATGCCTCTTTGTTAGAGTTCTAGAGCTAGTTTAGTTTTGAACAATTTTAGCTTAGAAGGGTTAAATAAATTTTATATCAATATTTTTTAAATACATAAAAATTATTTACTATTTATGGGAAAATACAAATTTATTAATTTTTGAATTTAGTTAACCATTATTAAAGAAACAGGGTTTTGTTCAACGCACCCAATTCGTAGACTTCAATTAGAACACAAACTTTCCCTGATAGCGCTGCAAATTATTGGAAATTATTTTGGGGATAACAGTGAAATTTTTGTAATTTGCTTTGAATTCACTTCTAAAAATATTAATTTGTTAATACCAACTTAAATGAAACCCATAAATCAATCGTAGCTTTTGCTATAAGATGACAAATAAGGTGAAGTTGCTCTGAGGCAACATTTTGGTCGAAAGGGTTAATATGCCTCACTCATAGAAACTCTCGCCTCCTATTTGCTAAAAACTGGGACAGTCGGTATTCACTTCTCTTGAGGCACATTTTTCACCAGCAAAATCTTTCGCTTCTGGTGAGTCCTGATGGAGCATAATTTCACTCCTTTTGGCCAAAGCTGGCCGCTTGTGGGCGACTACTTACTTCAGACGGTCCAAATGTTGACAGTACAGGTTCGCCTTAAAAGTTTAGCTATAGGGAGCTCACACTAGATGATTCCCTGCCAATTCCATCAAACAAACAGAAAAATGGTCAGGAACGTCAGGAAGAAGTTTATTAGAAAAACGAATCATGCGATCAACGCAAGCGGAAGGTAAAGTCTCATCCTTTAGAATAATTTATGGATTGTCCGAATCAGATAAAATTTGTTAGAGTTACTGACGACGAAAAATAAACAAAGTGAATTTTTCTACAAAAAATCAGTGCTCTTTCATCTACCTAAATGCTTCTCTGTCACAGTTTCTGGGGCTGGATTCGAAAGTTATCGAAATGTTCTGCTATTTAAGGTTTTAATCCAGATGTCGTCTGGTCATTTGTTCGTAAATTACATAGGTTTTTCAAGGATATAGAGGAAAAGTCTGATCCATAACTCCCATGTTATCAAAGGCAACAAGTACAACTCCAAGGCGTGTGGATAGGTCAGCGTAGAAGAAGATGAATCAGTCGAGGAGAGTCGGGACGTAACACGAGTGAAGCTAATCGTTTTCTCTTTCAAATTAATTTATTTTAATATATTTTACAATTTTTTTAATATATTTTTATATTTCTTTTTTATAAATATTTTAATATTTTTCTATTTTGCTAAATCGTAACAACTTTTCAGGTGATTCTAATAAAAGTTACTCAAATGCAGTGAAGCTCAACAAATCGAAAATTCCAAAAAAATTGTTTTCATCTCAATGGGCGCCAAAATCACCCATGAACCAAACACATCTCGATTCGACCTGACAAAAGGAGATAAACATATCGGAACACCCTGTACGAATGTATGTCGGCTGGATTACGCATCCGCCTAAGCGCATTGAACGTCGCACAGACACACACACACACACACACACACCGAGTGGCGGCAACGGACTCGTAGGCGTATGAGTGCTAAACGCTGCCGCTACTGACCTGCATCGCCGCTCACAAAGGTTCACGCCCCAAAACGAAATCCAATGCAACGCAACGCAACGGTCCATGGAAATGTTTAAAACATTTTCGGTGTCGGCATTTTACCGCAAATGCCATGACTCCAGCCAGCGTCGATGGCTTTGCTTGTTGGTATTAATTGAACTGGGCTATGCGTTTTGTTGTTGTTGTTGTTAATCATGTCCTGCTATTCGTCGATATCACATGATGCCCTTTACAATTTCGATTGTCGTTAAAGTGGTTTTTTGATCAACTCCAGCCGAATGCCGAATTTTAAGCCTTTTGGATTGACAGAACTCGCGTAAACGATTCGAATAGGAATGAATTCGCTTGGATTGCGAAAAAGTGGAGAAAGAGGGATTTTAGGAGGATTTGATAATACATTTAGATAATTTAATTTTTTTTTATAAAGTCATAGAATGATAATTTAGGGGTTGTAAATAGTTAGTTAGGATGAAGCAAAGTGGTTTCGGTGTCAGTTGTCATAGAAACGCTTAACCACAAAACCCGGATATGTTCGAGTGTGAGGGGGGTTTGAATGTGGTTTGAGTGTTTCCGAAAAGATTAAACTTGCACGGTGCCAAATCACATGACTACGAAGAGTGGTTAATGGCGATTTGGAATATGACAAATTTTATCACTGATTTTTTTTTACTAAAAATGTCAAAAACATTTAATGTCGATCGATGAGATGGTGTCAGTCAATTTGTACAGGAAAATATGTGCAAACACTGTTCAATCGCCCAAATATCAAATACAATAAGTTTATGTTATTATGCTTAAATCTAATTTTAAGAATTTTAATGAAGATTTAGATCTGCTGATCTTTGATGAAGCACAGCTTTGATGAAATCTGCGGTGATCGATCGATAGTTAGCCAACAAGTTAGTAATCGTTTATGTTTTTATGACCGTTTTTAAATCTCGCATATACAACTCATCAGTGGCGCACACAGGCTTTCATTTGGGGGGCGTTTTGAATACCATTGAATACGATACCATTTGAAATCTTATTTTGTACCAGCAATTTTTGTATTTGGCGGATTTAATCCCCTCCCCTCGTGTGACCCACTGCAACTCATAAACTTTGTCACTGGATAAAGAATAATTACCACAAAATAGGTTCATCAATTGAGTTTTACCAAGTTTCAAACCAATCTTAGGGGTATATTCTAGTCTCGAAATTTTCTTAAAATTTCATATTTTCAAATTTAAGACCTGTAAAAATAAGCCTCTAAGAGGATTCACGGGAATTCTAATTATTTTCGGAGTTAGACCGCCCGAACTGAGACTGTAAACTTAAAACACGTTTTCTCGAAACTACTTCTTTCGATACGGTTGACATGATATCTCAAGTTCTAAAATCGGTGCGATTTACTTGAAATTTGTATCAGACTTTCTTAATACTATCAAAATTGTCTCAACGTAGGGGTTTTTCGAATTGGTTTTTTTTTTACTGTTTTTAAAAAATTATCAAAGTGGAAAAAAAGGAGGCAAAAAATTTTCCTTTATTTTCAGAAAGACGCCATTTTGTGCAACAATTTTTTTTCAAAACAGCTACGCCCAAATAATTCTACATCCTTGTTTCATAAGAATTAACATAATTTTTATGTTTCAAATTACCAGAAGGATTGGAATCACGTCAAACAGAAGACATCTTATTTTTTTGAGTACCCGCTTTGCCGGCCATTACCGACTTCAATTTTGAATTTTTTTTTCAACTAAGTATTATACATTTTTATACTTTTCAAGTATCAATAAAAACTGATAAAAACATTGATAGTAAAATTAATAACAGTTTTTTTTATTTTATTACGATGATTTTTTAAAATCACCTCAAAATCGAGCCTCTTTGACTAGAGGCCCCTAATACTGCTGCTTTTTGTACCGATGACAAAGTACTTTCACTTCAGACGCAATAACATCGCTTCCAATGAGCTAATTGTCATGAAACTTTGACAAAAAATAGGGAAACATATTCAACACACTGAGTTACAGGTAAGTGGCGCCATCACAAAAAGCTCTGCTTTAAAGTTCTGTTTAGAACGCACGTAATATTTCATTTGTTACAAAAAAATGTCTAAAATTCAGGGTCCTTTAATGACCAAATTCTGAACACGCCCCTGCGAGTTAGGCTAAGTTACTTCGACCAGCCAAAGGACACGTATAGACCAGTCAGGTCCTTAGCGATACCATGTGAAGATAACAGAGACTTCATTGCTCTATGAGGACCCCAAGTACTCGACCTTAAGTAAATCCATGACTGAAAATACTCTGACACCTTTATCTGGTTCAAGAAACTCGAAACTTCTAGATGTGTCAGTCGCATTCTAGGAGGACAGGAGCAGGACAACAGCAGAGAAAGTGCTCTATGGAAAGTTTCGTCTTCTCCTTGCAACATTTTGTGTACCTATCATTATGGACAATTCCATCCTATGCGCAACAGACATGGGCCAATGAGTACGTCTATGAGTCTGGGGTTCTAGGGTGTTTTCATCGACATGATAGTAAGTAGTCTTCATGTGCTTAGACTGTTGGTTATGTTGACAGTATTATCTTTCGGTAAAGGGACTCCACTTTTAGCAATCTCGCCTGACTCTTCGTTTAGGTGACAATGGCTCTTTGCATCTTAGGACACTCTTGAAAATTTATAGAATGGTGCCTTGAAAGCTAACTGACTGTGGATCTACAAAATTAATTCTACTATATATTTCGGAGTAGTGAGAGCTGCGAACATTTCAGCTCCCTTGCAGACGGCAAATACTTCTGCCTGAAATATGCTACAGTGAAAGCGGAAACTTGTAAGTACATTTCCAACCAAGTTCCTTGAAGTATCGACACCAACCCCATTTAACAATTTTGAGTTCCTGAGTTTTTTTTACTTTTCTGAGTTCCAGACCTTTGCGCCATTCTGCGTTTGCAAAAGTGTGGCCTTTAGATTTGCCTAGGTTTAGTTTTTTAAAGCGAAAAATAACATTTTTCCGTTTCAGATCACGTATACGAGTCGTTAATCAAAATATATTTTATTGGAATTGGAATTAAAAAACTAAATATTTTTTGGTAAAAGGAAAAATTGGATATCATACTTGGTACGCAGTTTTGATTAGCTTTCAAAGATCTTCTAAAAAATTAGTTTTTAATTCCAAAACTAAATTTTCACTTTTTAAAACTTTTAGTGGATTTTGATGAGACTACAACTTTCAGTCTTGTGCACACTTCAAGTGTTTACATAAAGTCGTTTCATTTGTTTTTTGTTTTTGTTGCTGTTTTTGTGGTCTATGACATTTTTATTTATTTGCTCGCCTTCGGTATTCCGCTTTGTCGGATTAGCATGTTGTGGCAGGCATTCACGCGCGCCGAAGCGGCAAACACAGCAAACCCTTTTCCAAATATTGTCGAACGGCTGTGTTGCAAGGCAAATGCGTTGTCGCTGCGGCATTGTTTGCGTTGCGTGCGCGCAGTGCGTTCGAGTGCTTTGCATGCCAGCGCGAGCGCGTGAATGCGTCGGCCGGTCGCTGTCGCATTGTCGACATTGCAAATGCTGATTTTGTGCGCGCCGAGGATATTTTAATCGCGCGCCAAAGATGCGAGTACTCTGCCGCATTCTACGTGGTGAAATATAGTTGAAATGCAAGTTGCCAAAGGCAACAACAACAAACCTGCTCAGCATGCGACTAGTGTTGCACTAGACGACTAACGCAGTTGTTTTTGTTTTCTCTGTTAGGAAAATCAACGAGCGCCTACAATCAGCTTTAGGCTTTTAAATCCACTCTTACAAGCAAATTCAATTTTCTGTCAAAATATTTAGTTGGATTTGGTGCAAGTTGTCGTCTGGCAAAGTTTTGTTGACGATTGGGAATGGTGAAATAAAAAGACATAAAAAATGTGTGTATGTAAAAGGAACTGCACCTAAAAATAAAAGTGTTTCTAGACTAACTTTGGGCCGCAGAACATGAAACTGAAAATCAAAAAAAAGTTTTTAAGAAGCGTTTTCGAAAAATCTTCAAAAAACCTCCTTTTTCTCCTGTTTTTTTAGTTATGAGCACATATCTCGTAAACGAATCATCCGACTAACACAAGCTGGCCGGCGGTCAGAAGATAATACCTTAACCTTTCCAGCAATATATAGATTGCCCAAATCAGATGAGATTTGGGGAAGTTACTGACGGTGAAAGTTGTAAAAAAGTGAATTTTTCGACCATTTTCATTATCATAAATTTTTGAATGATTTTTTTATGGATAAAATAAATTATCTGCTCTGGTTTTGAAACTTATGATGAATTATATATTATTTGAGCAAATATAAAGCCTAACATCAATCGAATGGAAAGAAAAATAACAAAGTTATGAAGCACTTAGTTAAAACACCAACTTTACATTTATTACACCATGCGACAAAAAAACACTTTTGCCGAGACCCATCCAAATGTTGATATAAACGTGAAACTAGAGGTAATTTATAGTAACTTGGCATAGTCAGTTTTTCATTTTCTGACCCAAAGACCCTTTTAAAGGACTTTACAATTTTAAGGACACATTTCAAATATTTTTTTAAATATTTGCGGTTGTGCAATGATGAAGATATGGGTATCAAATGAAAGATTAAAATTAAAACTAAATTAAAATTAAAATTAAAATTAAAATTAAAATTAAAATTAAAATTAAAATTAAAATTAAAATTAAAATTAAAATTAAAATTAAAATTAAAATTAAAATTAAAATTAAAATTAAAATTAAAATTAAAATTAAAATTAAAATTAAAATTAAAATTAAAATTAAAATTAAAATTAAAATTAAAATTAAAATTAAAATTAAAATTAAAATTAAAATTAAAATTAAAATTAAAATTAAAATTAAAATTAAAATTAAAATTAAAATTAAAATTAAAATTAAAATTAAAATTAAAATTAAAATTAAAATTAAAATTAAAATTAAAATTAAAATTAAAATTAAAATTAAAATTAAAATTAAAATTAAAATTAAAATTAAAATTAAAATTAAAATTAAAATTAAAATTAAAATTAAAATTAAAATTAAAATTAAAATTAAAATTAAAATTAAAATTAAAATTAAAATTAAAATTAAAATTAAAATTAAAATTAAAATTAAAATTAAAATTAAAATTAAAATTAAAATTAAAATTAAAATTAAAATTAAAATTAAAATTAAAATTAAAATTAAAATTAAAATTAAAATTAAAATTAAAATTAAAATTAAAATTAAAATTAAAATTAAAATTAAAATTAAAATTAAAATTAAAATTAAAATTAAAATTAAAATTAAAATTAAAATTAAAATTAAAATTAAAATTAAAATTAAAATTAAAATTAAAATTAAAATTAAAATTAAAATTAAAATTAAAATTAAAATTAAGATTAAGATTAAGATTAAGATTAAGATTAAGATTAAGATTAAGATTAAGATTAAGATTAAGATTAAAATTAAAATTATAATTATAATTATAATTAAAATTAAAATTAAAATTAAAATTAAAATTAAAATTAAAATTAAAATTAAAATTAAAATTAAAATTAAAATTAAAATGAAAATGAAAATGAAAATGAAAATGAAAATGAAAATGAAAATGAAAATGAAAATGAAAGTGAAAATGAAAATGAAAATGAAAATGAAAGCGAAAATGAAAATGAAAATGAACATGAAAATGAATATATTCATATATTCATCATAAGATTAAAATTAAAATTAAAATTATAATTATAATTATAATTATAATTAAAATTAAAATTAAAATTAAAATTAAAATTAAAATTAAAATTAAAATTAAAATTAAAATTAAAATTAAAATTAAAATTAAAATTAAAATTAAAATTAAAATTAAAATTAAAATTAAAATTAAAATTAAAATTAAAATTAAAATTAAAATTAAAATTAAAATTAAAATTAAAATTAAAATTAAAATTAAAATTAAAATTAAAATTAAAATTAAAATTAAAATTAAAATTAAAATTAAAATTAAAATTAAAATTAAAATTAAAATTAAAATTAAAATTAAAATTAAAATTAAAATTAAAATTAAAATTAAAATTAAAATGAAAATGAAAATGAAAATGAAAATGAAAATGAAAATGAAAATGAAAATGAAAATGAAAATGAAAATGAAAATGAAAATGAAAATGAAAATGAAAATGAAAATGAAAATGAAAATGAAAATGAAAATGAAAATGAAAATGAAAATGAAAATGAAAATGAAAATGAAAATGAAAATGAAAATGAAAATAAAAATGAAAGCGAAAGCGAAAGCGAAAGCGAAAATTAAAATTAAAATTAAAATTAAAATTAAAATTAAAATTAAAATTAAAATTAAAATTAAAATTAAAATTAAAATTAAAATTAAAATTAAAATTAAAATTAAAATTAAAATTAAAATTAAAATTAAAATTAAAATTAAAATTAAAATTAAAATGAAATTTTAAATTTAAATTTAAATTTAAATTAAAACTAAAATTAAAATGAAAATGAAAATTTTAAATTTTGTATTTTATACTTTTTTTTAGCTACTGCAAAGCTTCAAATATGGAACTGATAGCCTTAAACTAATAGGTCCAACGTTCTAATCACTGAGTTAAGGTTTTACTGATAAAGGCGTTATGGGACATTGGCAAAAAACTCTAAAAAATCAACAAAAAAATTGATGGAAACTGCCTTTTTAATTAATTTTCACTAATCTTTTTACAAAAACACAATCGTAATGCAATGCTCATACAACATTTTGTGCCCAAAGCAAGTGACAGCTAATTAACCCATTTTTTACCGCCCCTAGATCCCGTGGACCGATTTTGAAAATTTTCATAACACAGCCTATTTAGAGCCTCCGTATGCCATTTCTGCTTTCAAAAAAATTAAAAAAATTTTTTTTTTGCACTGGAGCAGATTTGACTTTTAAGACACGCTGGCAAAATACGTAAGCCAAATTCGGAAAATTACACATTTTTCAAGTTTAAGTTACTGTTTCTTTTTAACTACGCATCGAAAGTAGTTGCAACCAAGGAGAAAGTTGAATATAATGCGATTCCCGTCTTTTTAAGGACACACCAAAATATTTCAAGCTAGAACACGCTTAAAACTTTAGAAAACTGAAAATTTCATAATTTGTATGTCAACTTTGTTTTTTTGGTAAGCAGTATTAAGTGTTTTATTAAAAACAAAAATTCATTTTGTATTAAAAAAAAAAATTTTTTTAAACCCTTAAAAAAGGTGGTCCTGTTTATACCAGTTTTATACTAAGTAAAACCCTAAAATTTGGAAATAGTTGTTCGCAGTTTGAAAGCCAATGAATGTAGCTTTCCAAAAATGTAAAAATATTTAATATGCGTTAGAAACTGTTATTTTCAGAATTTTTCAAAGTTGCCGTGTCTTTAAAGACACGGCAGTAAAAAATGGGTTAAGCCCATTAATTTAGCTTAAAAAGTTCGCGGACATTAATGCATTCATTTTCAATTTTTAAAGCCAATTATTGTTCAAGTAATTAATAATTCATGCAATAAACGTTAATAAGAATTCATTAACTAAATCATTAATAATAATAAAAATAATAATTAATATTAGTTAATATAATAAATATTCCCACAAATAAACCAAAAGCTGTCTAATCTGTAAATTTTAACAGCTCACTGCCATTTTTACTGGTTCCCGAAAGCGTAAATTAATTTATATTATTAATTCATACTAATTTCGAATGTGTACTCGTTTTGTTGGGAAATCGTTCCCTCTCGCTTTATCTCCAAATTCTCGCTGGTCCTAACTGCAATAACTGAGATTTTCTCACACACAGCAATGCATAGCGTTTGAATTTCAAACCAAAGCCTCGACCAACAACCGACAACATTGCTTTTACGCGACCTCATGGCTTATACGATGCGGCATTGCCTTCTCGCTCCCGCAAGATTTCACGTGCCAACAGAGTCAACAAAATGACATCACACAAATGGCACGAACGGCAGTCGGCGCGTCCGCACAGTCGACCTGCGCCAAAGTTTATCGCCTGCGATGTGAGAGGTGCCATTTTGACTTTTTGCAGCTCATTTATGGCGCATAACCCCCAGAGACGAACGCCAGACCGTGCAACGGCAGCCGGCAACTATGTGCTCGATTGCAGCAACAACTGCGGCTGCTGCTGACGCTGATGACGGCCGCTCGCAATGATGACGACGATCCCAATGATAATGTTCGCATCATTATCGTCAACACTCAGCCAACGTTGCTGTTCTTGTTATTGTAGTCGTTGTTGTTGTTGTTGCCGGGTGCTGCTGGCAACTCTGTGGCCATTTTCAGCCACTGTGGTTGCAGCGTCGCTTTGTTGTGCTGCCCGAAACTTTACGGCCATAATTGCTGCTGATGCGGCCGGCGTTGCCTTTTAATAGGCCGTGGCAAAAAGTTGCACGTTCTCGCCCCGAGTTGTCGTTGCCGGCATGCAAAGTATTTCACCAATTTTTTTTGTGTGTCTTTTTAGGTTTTCATTCCTCCTCTGTTGTCCTTCGACCGCTTTCCTGAGCCCAACCGGAAACGGATGTGCATTGTGTAGCAACGTTAACTATTTGCTTAACGCCCAGTTTTGACCATGTTGCACGTTGCCTCATTTCTGTTTTTCCTTTTGCTCGAACGCTGTGTGCCATTGCAGTTTGCTTTGTTGACCATTGTGCCAGCTAACAGCACAACACGGATTATTTTTTTTTCGCTTGCAATTTATGTAACTTTTATTCGCTCGAAACTGTTGCAGTCGTTGTTGGTGGCAAACTGTTGTTTTAGTGCCAGACCATCTTTGGCAAATATTCCATTGCAAGAACTTTTAAAATTTACTTAGCCAAGGTGGAGACTTTAAGTTTTGATTTTAGCTTAAATGCTTGAAATTGTTGTTTGCTTTAACTACTCGGTTGATTTTTTTTGAGAGCAAAAATATTTTACTCAAAGAATGGAAAAGATGGTTTGAATAAGGTTACGGTGACAACTCGAGAGAGGCTTTTAAGACAAACTCTGGTGTTGTGTTTTAACGAAAAGGATTGAACGAAAGGAATGAGAATGAAAAAGAAAAAGAGGAGAAGTTTGAAATTTGTAGTCCGAATCAGAAAGTCTATGGTCATCATGGGGGGACGGGATTTTTTTTTAATTTGCGGTCTAAAGGAGCAAAACATGGGTTAAGGTGTTGTTTTAAGAAACGCTATTTAATGGAACTATTGATTTCGAACTTTGCGAAAATACTATAATTCGACACGTATTTTTCAATTTTTCGAAAATCAAAATTTAACAAGGGGAACCAAGGGTTAAGGTTCGTATACGGAAAGACTACGAAAAAACGAAATTTTCTTATTGACTTCAAAGTTGGTAAAAACACTTGAAATCGAAAATAATTTTACATATGTTTCTCATTTTTTTAAAATCATAACTTAAAGTAGTGAACTAAGGGTTAAAAGTTTGTATGAAGAAACATGATTTTTTACGCCTTTTGACTTCAAACTTGGTGAAAGAAAGAATAAAGAAAGAAATTACTTCAAACGTGAAATAATTCGATACGTGTTTTTCATTTTTTCGAAAATCGAAATCTGACGGCGTCAACGACGGGTTAAGAGTTTGCATGAAGACTCTGTGAAAAACATGAATTAATGGACTTATTGACTTCAAACTTAGTGAAAGTACTCGTGGTGAGAAATAATTTGGCACGTATTTTTCATTTTTTCGAAAATAAAAATCTAACGGGGTGCACTAAGGGTTAAAAGTTTGTATGAAGAAACATGATTTTTTACGCCTTTCGACTTCAAACTTGTTGAAATTACTTCAAACGTGAAATAATTCGAGGCGTGTTTTTCATTTTTTGAAAATCGAAGTCTGACGGGGTCAACGACGGGTTAAGAGTTTGTATGGAGAAACTGTGAAAAAACATGAATTAATGGATCTATTGACTTCAAACTTGGTGAAAGTACTCTGGGTGCGAAATAACTTGACACGTGTTTTTTTTATTTTTTCGAAAATAAAAATTTGACAGGGTCAACGATGGGTTAAGAGTTTGTATGGGGAAACATGATTTAATGCGCCAATTAACTTCAAATATGATGAAAGCACTTCAAATGAGAAATAATTAGATAAGTATTTTTCATAAAAATCTGACGGGATCAACAAAGGTTTTAGGAGGACTTTAAACTTGCGTGTAAAGCAGCGAGGCCCTTCTAGTTTTTTATAAAATTTGTGAGCCAACTACAATACCGGCTTTCTAAAGATTAGTTTATTCATGTGAGTCATAAACAGTGGCGCACACAGGATTTCATTGGGGAGGAGAGGGTTTTGCATACAACTTTTGAGCCGAATACCATTTGAAACCATTTTTTGTACCAGCAATTTTTGTGTTTGGGGAAGGGGCTTACACCCCCAAAACCCACTGAATGTGCCACTGGTTATAATTTTAATCTTTCAAACTAATTTACATCTGGTCACCGTAACTTAAACAAATCGCATATATCCGCTATTTCATTCCGAAAGTGTCAAGTATTGCAATTAACCCTAAATTTGATTCCATCACGCCAACTCTTTTACACACACACGCACAAAGGTTACGTTAGCAAAAAAATTACAAAACCGGATAAATTTCATTTTTAAACGCTGCATAATTAAAAATTAAATGCAACTCATTTGCACGTGTCGCATTTATCGGCGCAATGAAAACAACGACAACCGGCCGGGAAGAAGCCATTAACTTTAAATCCGAAATAACGAAAATGTATGTCGCAATAATTGCAATCCCATTCGACCGCCAACACACACGCACTCACTCACCCACGCACGCATCGGCCGACCGCATGCCCAACAATACAGCAACAAATTTGCCTCAATGTATGCGCCAATTTCGCACTTCCGCATTTTTTCGCAATTCGCGCTCATTACATAAAATATATTTAATAATAATTGAGCATGAAATTGCCGCGGCATGCAGATAGTCGCTGACCTGTGCGGCGCCGAGGCCCGTTAATTGCATACGTCAGGCCACGGTCGTCGCCCGCGTACACGTTTCGCGGTGGCAATTGTAATTAAATCGTGGCTGCCGCCATTGGCTGAGCCATGCCACGTATATGTGTGTGTGTGCGTGTGTGCGTGTGCAACTCTGTGTGGATTTCAATGCTTGGGATCAGATCAGGGTTCGCCGATGTTCTTGCTGTGGCTTTAATTAAGTTGTTCACTTGCTATTAGTGCGGATTTGAATGTGTGTGTGTGACTATAGAATGTCGGTAGACTGTAGCTGGACGTAGAGTTTCAATGGCCAAAGCATTGGATCAGTCGTTGGAAGATTGTCAGCTCAAATTTCGAATCCTGAATTCAATGAAACAAACTTTTCTGTTGACGGCTTTCCACTCCGCTGGCAATGACAAACCTTTATGAGTAAGTTAGGTTAGGTTTAAATGGCTGGATAGATCTTATCCTACATTTACATTTTACATTTAAACAGTTACGTCAACATTGATAATTGCAAAAAGTAACAAAAATTATATGAGGGCCCTTTAGTTTTGCAATAAAAATTATAATAGTAGATGAAAGTTTTGCATTTGTGCAGTTTTTTAATTTTTCACGTTGAGGGATAAATAAAATTTATTTTGTCTAAAAATAGGTGTTAAGACCACTTTTCAAATTGAATTGTTTTCTGAGATCGGAAGATATTGGAGAATGTAATTACATTATTCGACAAAGAAAGAACACTTCTTAAAATAATCAAAAATCCAGGAACATACTTTCACATCCTTTTTAGATATTTTCATTTAAGTTTTGCAAATTTTCAGGTTTTTAATTTCTAAAAATATTTTAAGGTATCATGGCACGTTAGAAAGGGGAATTTTTAATGATTTACAAAATTATTTCTTTTTCAGCTCCTTTATTATCAATCTTTTTGAAAATTTTTTTACAATTATTGAAGGTTTAAGGAACACAAACAATCGAATCTGAAACAAAAAAAAAACAAAAAAGATTCATAATTATTAAGCTTTCGGACACAAGAATTCACCAGAAAAATAAAAAAAACCCTAAAAATAAAAGGATAGGAGCTTTTTGAAAAAAAGTGTCAAAAATGTACCTCCCCTTTTCTTTCTTTCACCTTTTTTCACAGAAAAAAATTAAAAATTAAAAATTAAATTAAAAATTGTTCTTCAATATTATGGTGGATTCTTGTAAAAAATAAGTTAATAAAAAGAACTAAACAAATTTTTTTTAAATCGGTCGAGCCGATCTGGAGATTAAGTGTTCGTAATGGAGGATGTGTTTTTTTTCTACGCGACTTCAGCTCTACCTACATAAGAGACAATATGCTAAAAAAAAGGTTCCTTAAACCTTCAATATATTGTAAAAAATAGATTGATAATAAAGGAGCTGAAAAATAAATAATTTTGTAAATCATTAAAAATTCCCCTTTCTAACGTGCCATGATACCTTAAATTAAAAGTGAAGTGAAAATCTTAGCTTTGCAAATTTTGAGCAAACAATAAAAGCGCGAATGTCCACATGAATTCTTAATCTATATTGAAAGTTTTAGCAACTTCTTGGTAACCATGTATTTTTACAATTTTTTTTTACTCAATAGACTAAAAAACAGAAAACATGTGCTTAAATTTTTTTGTGAAAAAAGTTTCAACTTTGAGCCGCTTTTGCACAGACACTAATTAATTTTTTGCATAGATTTTTGGGGGTTTTCTTAGTTGGAGTTTTACCTTTCAAATGACATCAAAATCGTTAAATTCTGAGACAAAAAATTTTTTGAATTTTGTCTATGGAACGAATCACTGTGCATCGGGACGATGATACGAACCTGAGTAGGTCTTGAAGATCTATGTAGGCTATCTCCGCTAGATTTCGTATAAAAGGATGTCTTAATGTGTGTGGCCTTCTTCTTCTGAGTGCTGGACAGTGATACAGAAGATGCTGTCCGATTTCTTCCTTTTTTCTCTTCTCATTCGCAGCTTCTACAGATGTCTCTTAACATATAGTCTGATCATCTCTGACCATCTGATGACGTGTGTTCCGATTTGTGTGTGGATTCTTTTTGAGGCCTAAAATAACTAACGTATGTATGTACGTTCCGTACCATAACTGGGTCATGTAAGCCTTGGAGTTGTGTAGTGTGAATTCTGGCGCAAAGTTTATACGTAGGAAGTGGCATACTCACCGCCTTCTTTCCTAAAAGGATAAGAGTGGTCGTGCCTTTCCTTCCCCGATCGACGGCTTTACAATTTCCTTCGATGCTTCAATGCTCCAATGCTTCTGTGTCCAGACACCCAAATGAGGTAAATGCTGCAGTGTTGGCCCATCTCGTTGAGAGATCCACGTCACCCAGTTGAGGAATTGGTGTTGTTTATGCATGAGTTCATGAGTTCACCTTCAACTGTAGATCCCTGATAGTGAGATTCATGTTGGAATTCTCGTGATTCCCAGCGCCATAAAGGGAGCAGTCGGGCCATACCAATGTGAATCACAATCAGCCATAACTTTGTGCCCCAGGCAACTTTTTCAGAACAAGGCTTCCATTTCAACATAACTTAGATTTGAATGAAAAAGAAAATACATTTGAATAAAAAAGAAAATAGATTTAAATGAAAAATAATTCAGTTTATAACTTTGTCAAGCAAAAAATCTCATCACAACGTTCTTCATGGTACACCAATGGCCATTATTTTTTGTCGAAATATGTTGTACAATATTATTAGGTCTGAAATTAATTGAATAAAATCGAGCATTTTTCTACTCAAATCTCTATCATTTCAAAGCACAATCAAATCCTATTGCGTCCTAAGGCTCAAAACCAAAAACTTTCACAATTGCATTAAAACCAATTCTGATGTCTCGTACCATTCAAATTTATCGCCTTGTGCCATTTCACTACTTGTAATTGTTGACTTTCTTGATGAAATTACCGAAACGCCAGACGCCATCCAACAGGATAATACACAAAAATAACTCTACAACAAAATCTACTTAAAAATTATGTTAATTTCACTAAAAACTCAACGCAAGAAAGAAAATTCCAACCATTTCCATAATGAAATCTTATTAAATAACACTGCCGCGCCGCATTCGTTCGGCCCGATTCGCTGCGCGCCAGCCATCACAGACAATCGACAAACAATGCCAATATCCAAATTACAGCTACAACAACTCACTGCACTCAACTGACAGCGTTTGGCAAATACGAGCGCCGCATTCTCAAGGACTGCATATAAATGTATGTTTGTGTGTGTGTGTGTGTTTGCGAGTCTCTCATGAGCTTTGAGGCATTTCGCTTGTAAAATTGGCGTAGCGAATTGCAGCGAAGACAGGCAGATTTCATTCACGAATACTTTTCGCTTGGATAATTTGTAAAAGTAAGAGTTCAGACAGTACACAAGCGCAACTCGAACTTTGCTCCTTTCGGCATGAATTTGTTTTATAAATGGCACTAACTGCTACTCCAACTCCGGCCTCGACTTTAGAGCTCGTTGCATGCGGCAAAGTGCAGTGTAAATAATTTAAAGTGTTGCAGAAGTTTAAATGAATCGAATGCATCATTTTTAGAATCGCACTAAACTGTCATTAGTGTTAGTTGTAGGGGGTTTTTAACTATTTGGCTGGGGTTCTGGAGCCCCCTTAACCTCGTTAGAATATGGCGATATATATATCAAATGAAAGAGTAAAGGCTCAAGAATTTAAATAAAATTGATTTTTTATCTATTTGTAAAAAAGGTTATGAAAAAGGTCCATTAAAAATTGTAATCCTTTATATCCTTGAAAATTTATATAGAGTTTTCTTGAAAAGTAAGTATGTTAAAACCAAAGATCTCATTGATCACGTGTACAAATTGCATTACTCTAACTTTATTGGTTCGAAAGATATTTAAAAAAAAGGCGGAATCTGCAATACTAATGAAGTACAAAAATTTTATTTTATTTTAAATAATAAATAGATACAAAATCAATGAAGCGAGAATAATGAAATTTTGACACGTGATCAAGGAGATTTTGGGTTTTAACATAATTACTTTTCAAGAAAACTCTAAATAAATTTTCAAGGATATAAAGGATTAACATTTTCAAAGGACCTTTTTCATATCCTTTTTTTACAAATACATAAAAACTCAATATTATTTACATTCTTGAGCCTTTCCTCTTTCCTTTGATATACATATCGCCATATTCTAACAAGGTTAAGTATTTTTTAAATATTTTTTATTTTTTATCCCCTTCAAAATTTTTGAATTCCTTTTAAAAGGACAAAGGATGTAGAAATGAAAAACTGAATACGCAGTATAACTATGTTTGGTCTCTAGTTTCACGCCCATATGGATTTTTCCGTTGTGAAAATTTTTTTTAATTTTTATCGCACAGTGTTATCCATGAAAAGTTCAAGGTATATGTGGCCACTGAATCGTAATTCTGTCAGGTTGCTCATTGAAGTCATCACAGGACGCAGTGCCTTAGGGTCTAAGCTCGTAAAAGGCACCAATTGTCCAGTAATGTCTGCAGGAGTAACGGTGATGAAGAAGAAACAAGATCCTAAAACATTTCCTATGGCGCTGCCCAGATCTATAGGAACGCTACAGACGCGTTTAACCGAGCAGCAGAAACTGAACTCTCGGACCTGCTAAACTTCATCAAGTAGTCAAATTGATTTTGACTGAATAAAGATTACGACAGAGTTATATATTCCTTCAGCGATATGAAGAGATTCAGAAAGGGCCTTTTTAAGGCCTCCTAGTAGAAATACGGATGGTCCAACAAACCCGACCCTTCCCAACCTAACCTAACCTACTTGCCAAATGTCAATGCTTCACATATAGAAATTAAAAACATAGAACAATACTGCAAATTGGAGCAAAATAAATTACAAATGTCTTAACTCTCTCGTAGAAGGCAGAAACCAGCTTGAGAACTTTTTCAAGTGCATAAGATTTTAAAGTTCAATGCTGTACATGTTGCTATTTTTTTGTGATCTTTTTTAAAAAATACCACAATTATGGCCAAAAGATACCATGGTACCATAGCTTTTCTTACTATCTAACACAAACTTATAACTTAAACTCATAAACTTTTTCAAGTAGATGAGATTTTGATGTTTACTGATTTTTGTGTTGAGATTTTCATAAAAAAAGATCGTAAATATAACAGAAAGATATGACCATCGCTCTGCTTATTATATATTATGACCTGCATGATACTTTCTACTGCCGGTCTACACAGTTTCCATTGGTTTCAACATTTAACTTTGACCCAAACATGGTTTCGACAGACGAGAACTACTTTTAGTAAGTTTCATATTAAAAAAAAAGAAAATATTTTTAAGATTTATTTGATGAGATGATCTGTATTCTGTACGATGGTAAGTAAAATAATAAAATATCAAAGTTTTACTGATTACCACTGACCTTCCAGCTCGTTTAACCATCGATAATTTTTCTTCTATATTTTCCAACGTTTCGTAAACAGTTTTCTGATGTCTTCAGTGACTTTACTTCTTTGAAACCCTAATTTCGCCTTCAACCTGTTACTAAAAATCGGACGAGCTTTTGAAGGCGAAAGACGTATTTTATAATTTTTCGAAAATCAAAATTTAACTGAGCCAATAATGGGTCAGGGTTTCTTTATGGGAAGACTCCGAAAAAAAACATGAACCGATGGGCCTATTGACTTTAAAAATTTTAAATATACTTGAAATCAAAAAAATTAGACACGTGTTCCTCATTGTTTTCAAAATCAAAATCTAACTGGATCAACGACGGGTTAAAAGTATGTATGGAGAAACCAATATTTTTGAGCCTTTTGACTTCAAACTTGGTGAAAGTACTTCAAATGTAAAATAACTCGATAGGTGTGGGTCAACGACGGGTTGAAAGTTTGTATGGAGAAATTGTGAAAAAAACATGAATTAATGGGCCCATTGACTTCAAGCTTGGTGAAAGTACTCTTAGTGAAAAATAATTTGACACGTGTTTTTCACTTTTTTAAAAATCAACATGGGTTAACAGTTTTTATGGGGAAACAAGATTAATTTGGAATTTTGACTTTAAACTTAGCAAAAGCACTTCAATGGGGAAATAATTAAAACGTGCTTTTAATTTTTTTGAAAATCGAAATCTACCGTGGTAAACCAAGGGTTAAGAATTTGTTTAGAGTAAATGTGAAAATACATGATTTAATGGGAATTTTTATTTCAAAATTTTTGGAATCACTTGAAATCAAAGAAAACACTGCACAACAAAATCAAATTTTTTTAAAAATAACAAGGTTCTGACAACGGATTCTGGTAGAGGGGACCAAAAAAACATATACGTGTATCGGCGTTTTGAAAGTTTACATCTGAATTTTTTTTTAGGGGGGTCAAAGTTTCCCCCTTTTGCACATTCTTATGGTGAAAACCATACGAAAACCATGTAACCTCACATTTTAGGTATGTCATGTGTTCAGCAATTTGATGTAAAATACTACGGAGAACATTTTTGTGGAGCATTTTAACCCTGTTGCTACTATTTTTATGGGTCAATTTGACCCTTTTTTTCTAAAATGCCAAAAATGTCCTGTAAAACAGGACTTTTTAAGGAAAAAATTTACCACGAAAATATTCGCCATAATATTCTACTATAGGTCTCTGAATACATCAAAGCTCAGAAATTAACTTCAACGCCAGAATTAAACCAAATCTGAAAATGTGTTTAAGTGTTTATTTCGTACTTAATCAAAATTGGTACTAAAATGTCCTACAAAATTTGAATTTTGAGAGTTAGTGTGTATGGGAAAAACACGCCGATACACGTATATTTTTTTTGGTCCCCTCTACCAGAACCCGTTGTCAGAACCTTGGTATTTTTTTTTTGTGTTGTGCAGTGTAATTAGACACATGTTTTTTTCAAATCAAAATCTGACGGGGTCAACAATGGGTTGAGAATTTGTGTCGGGGGAAACAAGAAAGCTTGCGTATGAAGCCGCGGGGCTCAGTTAGTTCTTTTTAAAATCGGTCATTCTTTTGATGAAAGTATGCAGCACGTGTGCACATCTTTGGGATCCAGTTGCCGCATTACTGCAGTTTCTTTCAAGCTGAGATCATCTCAATGGTTGTGGTTTCAGATTTGCATAGGACAAACAGGATATTCCCTCATGATAATCTGATATTATGGCACATCCAATCCACTCCCAGGACTCTGGATGCAGTTTTAACAACATCAAAGACTGTTCTGAGCTATGGCAAGTGTGGAGATTGCAACACAGCTACTTACTCCCTTTGCTGGGCTTCAGGACATAGGACTATTGCAGAAAACTAAAGAGGCAACGACCGAAAACCTCTTCTTCGAAGCTTTTTCTAACCTGTAAGCCTCTAACTTTTATAAGATGTTTCAATAAAAGTGCTCTCGGGGCTTCTTACCTGCAAAGATATTTTTACAAAGATCTCGTCCTTAATATCAGGAAGTTTTTTGTTCCTTATGATTAACAAAAGCAATGCAACCATGTTACTGAATGAAGTCTACGACTAAAAGCTAAACAAATTTTACCAACACTTTTTGCTTTATTTTCACCAATCTTTTTCATAATAATTTTTTTCTGAGTGTCCATAGATTCATATCTAAAAATCTAATAACAAATACTAACTGCAATTAACATATATTTTTTTATTGCAATGAGTTTTGTAGAAAGTTTCCCCACTTCAGTGAAACATATTTTCAACTTGTTTTCCATCTTTTAATTTTCTGCCAACATTCAAGTGCTCGACCAATGCTGCCATTTACATAATTTTTCAACATGCTGCGCTCAGTGATATCGTTCATACCGTCGACTGAGCTTCTCTACTTCACTTTATGCTCATTTTCGTTCCCCTTTTCACGGCTTCGCAGAAGTGTTTATCTTGGCGCATTAATAAAATTTAATTTGTTTACAAAAGTTAAGAATCGCGAATATTGCGCATACTTAAGAAGGCAAAAACAAAACACAAATGCAAAAACATATCATTATAAAAAAACCAGAAAGGAAAAGCAACTTGATGCCAAAATGAAACATTTCACGGCGCCCAACGCAACGCAGCTCCAACTCCGCTCACAGTCACAGCCGCAGCGCATTCGACAAGATTTTATTTACACCTTCTCTGAAAATATTTACACTTCAGCAGACTTCAGGCGGAGCCCGGCTGAAGGCAAACGAAGCTATTGGCAAAAAATGCGCAACACCTACAGCCACACACACACACACACACACTCACACAGTCACTGCGCCCACCGCCCAGTCGACGTGCGGGCGCAAACAATTGAAAGTAGATTTCCGGCTTAAAAATTGAGAAATTCCCAAAGGGAAACTAAAACTCATAATAAGCTCGGGGCGGATCAAACGCAGGCAACGAGCACAGCGCCATTCAAAGGGAAACGTAAGGCAGCCACTCGGCTTCTGCACATTGGCAAATTTATGTAAAAATTTGTTGCAATAGAAAAGCGAGAAGCCGCACCACCCCCGAGGTGAGCGCGTCGTAGCTGCGCACGAATTCCAGTACCAGTTGGCAATTTACGTACAGGAACAAATAAATTTTAGCATTTCTCCGTTTTCTGGCTCGTCGCGTCTTCGAGCATCTCATTATGGCGCTGCGTCGGCGTTGGTTAACCTGGCGAAAGATATATTCGAGTTGCTTGCATGGACTACGGCAATGATGGCAAATAAAAGTGCGAAATGAAAAGGGCGCCGCTTAAGGCGCACTAAGCAGTCGTCTCGGCGCCTGAACGTCTTCGGTGTTGCCAATAAATTTTATTTATGTTGCAGGAAATTATAAATGCACCGTTGTCGGTCCACGGTTTGCATGAATTTGTGTTATATTTATCGGTGCGAGCCAGCTGCAAGTCGAGAGAAATACTTTCGTTTTGAATAATAAAAAGTTTCTACTTACCTCCAGTCTGGCAGCCTAATTGCCACAACAGCGAATATGAGCGCTGTTCGTATTAAAAACTATTTATTCACTATGCTATGCGAGTTTCAAAATTACAAAGTATGCAAAAAAATCCCTAAAAAAACTACTTAACCCTTTCGCTACTGGTTTTTACTGGGGAAATTTAAAATTTTAAATTTTACGTCTTAGGCTTCTATGTGGTTATATTAGCAACATTCCATAAGACATTTTTTAATTTTTATACTCGGACCCTGTATTTTAGAGTGTTTTTCTATGAGAGCAACCACATCGTTGTGGCTGTAATAATAACTTAACCCTTTACACGGCAACAGCGAATTTTTTCATCAGATGTTGTTTTTTAGATATAAACCTAAATTTAAAAAAACAGGAATTTTCTTTTTTAATATTCTTTTATTTTGTAAGGTTTTTTGTAAAAAACCTTAAAAACAAAAAAAGCAAAAAGCATTAAAACTTGTTTTTTTATTTTAATATGTTTAGTTTTAAATGAAAATGTTTAAAGCAATTAATGCATTTGTTGTAGCATAGTCCTACTCCGCATTTTTCGCCAAGTGTTTGTGTGTTTTTTATTAATAAGTTTTAATCACTTTTGTTTCACTAAAATAAATGCGTGCAACTTTTCGCAAAAACGGTAAAATAAGTGCTGTCAAGTAAAATTTAGCTACTTTTCCCCACTATTAATGCCAGTATTTCAAAAAAGGAACCTTGCATAGTTGTAATATAGCAATAAAGAGTCGTTTTGATAATTACTTCCGAAATTACGGGCAATTTTATGGTTGGTTGCAGATATGCAACTGTACCGTGTAAAGGGTTAAACATAAAACTTTTGAATATAAATATTTATGTATTATTATTTTTATTTAATTTTTATATATTATTATTATATTATTTATATATATGAATTTGAATATTTCTTCATTTACTTCACCCAAAATTAAAAAAAAAAACATCTAAATTGAAAGAAAACGTCAAATTAAAAAGTTCTATAATTTTTTTTGCTTCTTCTTCCTTGACTATGTCAAGATATACCATTAAAAAGATGTATACTTCTCTTCTTTAAACTTAAATATTCAGTTTAGTAATTTCGTATTTTTCCTAAAACTTCAAACTATTCTAAAGACCAACAAAAAAATGTATTCTTGCAACCATAGAGGATGCAGACGTCCACGAAGTGGAATGTTGCGATATGGCAACAAAATTGCGAAAGGGTTAAATACTTGAAGTCATTAAATGACAAATGATAAATAAAGATGTTCGAATTATACTTTGGATATCAGTTTTCAGTTATTAAATCATTTCTTTTTATTTGCCAATGGATATCATTACTTCTGCTTGTTTATCTCTTGCACTGTTATCAACAACTTTATCGCACAACTTTAATCCTTAGACATTGTGTTCGAAATATAAACAAAAAAGGCGGAACAGGAGGTGAAAAATCCTTATCGAAACAGGTAACGCTGTATCTACCAACCTACCGGATTTTCACCGACTAAACCGACCACCCCCTGAGGACCACATAGTGAGTCACTTATGAAATTCATGACTAGTCCCCCATGGAATTCATGACTAGTCATGCGAAGGTTTGCTGTAATCATGGACCTCTCTGCTAATCACTATAATTCTTCTCATTATCAAGTGTTATATCTAGTAGACTTCTTTGGCCAATTAAACTCCAACTCTCTACTAACTCATTCTCTGTTATCAGCAACGGTGCCACAAAGTATATCCTTCTATCAGCCAAAGCTGAACACTCGCACACAATGTGTGCGGCTATTTTTTGATTCTCGAAGCATAGTCTGCAGGCACTCGTAACCCCCTCAACAAAGTTTAACAGTGCCAGGTTTCGTCTGAAGTTACAGTGCCTCATTAACATTGCAACCAGCCATCAAAAAGATCCCCAATCAAGAGGCTTTCTTATTTCTTATTGAGGCTTTCTAGACTGACTAGCCTACAATTAATGAATATTCGAGGGCAGTGTTTGTGGGGTTCATTCTCAGGATTTGACTGTGAGTGAGCCTCAGGCAACAACACCGTATGCCGCTTTTCTAGTACAACAATTTAGAGCGTAGGGTCAAAAGGCATGGACATGATCGAAGGATCGATATCGATGCCAGCACCATTGTCCAGTATCAGACCCCTGCCATAACATGGACCACTGTGTTTCGATACTGTGTTGGATAAACCCAATTAGACATTAATTTACCTATCAGGTGGCACTGCAGTCACCGAAATATCGAGCCAAGAATTGGACTAAGCACACCAAATGCCAACTCATTTTGCTCCGTATCAATACGTCCTTTTATCCACATCAGAGTTAACCCGTTTCTGATCGAAGGATCGATGTCGATGCCAGCACCATTGTCCAGTTCCAAGCCCCCGCCATGTCATGGACCACTATGTTTCGATGTACGGGTGGCCTTGAGGGCGTCTCTTTGGATAAAACGGAACGGAACTAAGCAATTCGAAAGTCGAAGATCTGGAAAGTCTGTTGGTGATCCCTTCTTAGCTACACCATCTGCCAACTCATTTTTCTCCGTATCAACACGTCCTTTTATCCACATCAGAGTTAACCCGTTTCTGATCGAAGGATCGATGTCGATGCCAGCACCATTGTCCAGTTCCAAGCCCCCGCCATGTCATGGACCAATGTGTTTCGATGTACGTGTGGCCTTTAGGGCCTCTCCTCGGATAAAACCAAGTGGACATCAGTCTGCTTATCACGTGGCATTGAAGTCACTAAACTATCGAGCCAAGAAATGAACTAACGCATTCAAAAGTCGAAGGTCTGGAAAGTCTGTTGGTGATCCCTTCTTAGCTACACCATCTGCCAACTCACTGTTCTCCGTATCAATACGTTATTTTATCCACATCACAGTTAACCCTTTCCTGATCGAAGGTTCGATGTCGATGCCAGCATCATTGTCCAGTTCCAAGCTCCTGCTATGCCGTGGACCACTGTGTTTCGATGTACGGGTGGCCTTGAGGGCGTCTCCTCGGATAAAACCAAGTGGACATCAGTCTGCTTATCACGTGGCATTGAAGTCACTAAACTATCGAGCCAAGAAATGAACTAAGCAATTCAAAAGTCTAAGATCTGGAAAGTCTGTTGGAGATCCCTTCTTAGCTAAACCATCTGCCAACTCATTTTGCTAGGTACCAATACGTAATTTTAGAAAATTACCCCGTTCCTGCGTGCGCATCTGTTAATGTTTTGAAAACTTTCAACCTGATTATTCGAAGCTATAAGGGTGGCCTTCTTCGACCCATGACACTCAATTAGATGCAGATTAAGCAGTATCTCTGCTTGGTAAATAAATACATAACTATCGAGATACACATTGCACCTAAGATACATTTCTTCCGAAAAGATGCCTTCTTCTGCCATTCATGAGCGATCCATCCGTAAAATACTAATGTCGCTCTTCTCATAACGGAGATCGTTACTATTTTACACATTAAAAGAACGTGTACTGTAGGATCTTTCTGTTGTTTATCAGTACAGCATCTGCAGACATCATAAGGCAAGAGGTTTCATTGTACTAGTATACAATTCGCGGCGGAGTGGGGAAATTAAACGCAGGGGTTTCGGGTTTTATGAGTCTTTATTGATCGGTGTATGAATAAAGAATGAAACATATTTAGAACAAAAGATGAACATTGGGCGGTACGAACGGCCGAGGCCGAGGAGCAAGTGGTCCATAGTGATACCAGATATATGGGGAACCCAAGTACAAAAGTAAAATTAAAGGATGGGATTAGAGATGGGCTCGACAGATCAATACAAATACAGATCAATAATAATTAATAATAATAATTGACTGGCACGACAGCCCGCTTACGCGAGACTAAGGCCTAGCTTCCCGCAACCACCCGTGTTGTGCGTGTGAATTTGTACGCGGGTGGAAGGGACCTACAGTTTTATGCCGTTTCCGAACGGCAGGTTGGGAGCTTTTTCATAAGCAATTTTTACTCTCAGAGGTTTGCCATTTCCAGCTGAGAGGACAGCCACCGAAAGAAAAAACGAGTTTTCCCGTTATTTTTTTTTAGGTGTTATTACAGGCAGTATTTGAACCTGAGGTTGCTGCCTTCGACTCGCGGTCCAACGCACTAACCAACTGAGCCACGGCGGCTGCCGCAACAGATCAATACAGCATTAATTTAGCCAACTAGCTTAGAGCCCATGGCGCATTGTCCTGTGACAACTACAATGAACCGCCTAAACGAAACACGACTCAGAAATAACATGTAGCATATCTTCTTCATGGGTAACTTCAGACATATGGTGGAGTGGTGCCACAATTGACCGTATTGTTCCAGAAAGATTCAATGTCCCTTCATCCAGTGTTACTATTTATTTCACTCATTAACGCGGCATACATATTTTGGCTGACATTCGGCCTTGACCTCAAGTCTGTTTTCTTTCAAATGTTCAAGGTGGGTTGGTAGAATGTAGTGGCTGCCTCTGTATGAGATACCCTTAGGCCTCTTTGGGCCCGTTGTGATACCACATATTTCACTGGTTTTTTTGAAATATGTATGCGATACTGTTTTTTTTTCACACACACATTTCAAACGGATGTCGAAAGGGGGCGGGGACCTCAGTTTAACGCCAAAGCCGAACGACGCACTATGGCTCGGTTTGTCATTTTTCGTTGAAAAAATCATAACTTCTGAACCAATAAAGATATTTAAAAAATTTAAATTGCATCTGAAAGTGTAATATCCACTTTAAAATGAGCATAAAAACAGGGTGCCACAGTAACAGGGGGCTTTAAAATTCGTTGCCAAAGTTAAGATTTACTAAAACTTCATACCAAAATGAAATTACTTTTTTGTTTGCATTAAAAAATTAATTTTTTTTATATATTTTGTCCAATAAATTAATATAATTTATTGATTCATACATATTTTTTTACAAAAAAAATTTTTTTTTAAAAGTTAGATTTTTTCAAAATCGCTATCTACACTGGAAGGAATGTCTAATAATGAAATCATTTTTACGCTATAAGTATTTGTAAGTTCTTTTTGTGATCTTACAGATCTCATAGATGAAATAACTGGATCAGAAGAGACTGCTAACATGTTGAAAAGGTCTTCTTTTTGGCTAGATCGTGATATTTTGCAAGTGTTCATACATCTATACCTTTTGTAGTCCTTATTTTTGCATTCTTGAGCTTCTTCAGACAATTCCCCTATTGGTAAGCACTGGTATTCTATTAAATCCTTTCCATTTGCTAAAATTGTATGTACCGTAGGAGTAAGTTTCTTCTCTGATTAACTCAATCGAGGCTGCAATCGAGTCTGCTAAGTTTCAGTAAAGAAATGGACTGCGCTTGAACCAGATTTAAGTTAAATAGGCGGTGCCACGCCTCCTTGTTTAATACCCGCCCCATTCCCTCTGTCGAAGGACATGACTAAATAGTAAGTTCGTAGTGAATTTAATTGATGTGTGACTTATGGTTCCAACGTTATCGTCTGAAAATTTTCAGAATTCACGGTCAAAAATGAGAGGAATTTTCCGACTTTTCCAATAGATTTTCCGGAATTTTCTTTTCGCACAAACCTGAACTGACTCAAGACGAATCCAACAAAGGAAACTTCATTGAAATCGGCCAGTCCGTTTGAGCGTGATTAGATATATAGATTTAGATAGATGCTAGCAACACAAAATGGGTTGTCGACCGTACTAAATGTGCGCGATTTTTCGTATACTTGCGTGTTTTTCGACCCTTTTTATTGCTCTAGAAAGTAAAGCGGCAAAAAGCGGCAGCTGAGTTTTGGAAGTTAGGTAAATAATTGAATAATAAATAACCACCCTCAATTTCGCGGAGGTTATTTTTGGTATATTTTTTTTATTCTCGATCAAAGTTGGAAAAAAGGTCGAAATATAGACTTTTCGAGCAATCGGTAGATCGAACAACTTTTAATACAAAACAAACATTTTTTATTTTTATTATATTTACAATTAACGTACCTTTTAGAAAAAACCAACAAGTTCATGTACATACAAATCAATCTTAAAGATGACAAAAAAAACCAAAAAATACACATTTTTCTCGATGTGGAAAAATTGTCAACTTTGAGCGGCTCTACCTCCCAAACTACTAATCGGAATTTAATGAAAGTTACATTTTCGTAATCCCTGGAAAATTCTCAATAAGATGCGTGTATTCATTTTATCGAACGCTTTCATCAAATTTTTGATTTTTGCAACGTTTTGCCGGCCGTTGGGCCATAGTGCGACGGCTTTCTTTTGGCAATTTCCTTATACACTTGTAGGTTTTACCAACAGCGCATTTGTGCGATTCTTGTAATTCTCATCTGCTTCATGTGGATAGCGATAGAAGTAGACGAGTGTTTCACCAGCCTTAGCTAGGAATCGAACCTAGAGCCTCTGGTATGAGAAGCCTGCGCGCTACCCGCTGAACTATCGAGGCCGGCTATGTTGAAGAATGTTCAAAAGTGAGAGAATTGCTCGCATAAACACGAACTTTCGAGTAAGTTCAATGACATTGAATTCCCTTAATTTCAAGGCAAATTGACATCGTCAAATCTTTTAATTACACATCTGACTGCACCAATGTTTGTCTATCTAAGCTTGCAATATTAGTAACCGATTCAATCTCTACGCCAGTCTTTACCATTTACCCATTAAAGCGACCAAGTTAAGAAATCATTTAAATTGATTGAATAGTTTGCAAAATATTCAAAGTTCTAACGAACTATACTACTAACGAGTCCGGCAACTTTTTTCAATGAAATTATTAATTTCTGTTTTGTTTTTTGCTGTTTTGTTCTATTTATGCAATTTGTGTTTGGTGAAATCTTTTCAAGAAATCTATACAAGTTCGGTCCTAGTTTCAACTTGCTTGGACACAAATCGATTCAGTGAAGCTTATTTTATTTTTTGTCCTACAATTTGCCGCAAGAAATTTATTTATCAACTCTTTCAAATTTTAAGTTCTGGCCAATGAATGGAAATATTCGCTGCCAGCAAGTTTTATTGACGAGTGCCAAATAAATGTATTTCGCCTGCCCAAGCCTTGCAAACTTTCTTCTCTGTTTGCACCTGTTTAGAAAGCAGAAACATCAAAGAAATCGACACAAATTTATGCGCACACAACTCGACAGTAGCGGCCGTGCCCGCTGCGCTTAAAATTCCAGAAGCGACCCAACGAAAAGAGAGGACAACGAGTGCTTAATTTGAAGTTTGACTGATTTGTGAGCGAGATAACAACGGCGAATGACACCGCCAACAAACGGCCGCACAGTATCGTTAACCCACAAAGTGCTCGCACAAACGCTGCACACATACGTACGCACATAAATTTGTTTGTGTGTATGCACGTGCTTGTGTGCGTATACAGTACACACTTTTGAGGTTAAGGTCTCTCTGGCAAAATCAATTAAAATGTGAGCGGCATAAACGCACCGCAACGGTTTTATTGGATTGTGCACGCTTGGCGCGAAATTTGGGCAATTGTTGGTGTAGTGCACTGGAGCGAAATTTTGTTGTTGGACAAGTAACAGAAGAGTGCCGACAAAACTGCTCGTCAGTGGTCGAGAAACCCAATAAAAAAACAATCGACCAACGAGTGGTTTATGGCCAATGCAATGGACAAACATTTTATTTTCTATATATATATGTGTGTGTGTGTAGCTGTTTGTATATTTTTTTTGAACAAAATTAATAATTCTCGCTGTGTGTGTGTGATTTCAAAGAAATAATAATTCAAAATAATTTGCCTAACAAGTCGATGCGCTCGAAGAGTTTATTGACATTTCAAAGTCGTCGCAGCAGCAAAACGTCTACCAACAAATTTTTTTCTATTGTTTTTTAACATAAAAAAGAATTATAGCTGTGGTCAAAAGTCAAGGTGTCAATTAAAGCTTTAAAATCCCATCATCGCAAACGATATAAGTCACAACAACTCACACACACACGCACAAATATTCTACAAACGACGTATGTATGCGTCAAAATAAATGGGATTTTTGCGGTTTTGTAAAGCAATTTATTTTGCTTCTAATTAATTATTTAGTTATCAATTTATTTTCACAAGGTAAGGGTAGATGGCGAGGGTGTGTGCGGTACACGTTGCACTTACACCCGAAAGCCTTTTTTTAATTTATAGAGATGGAAAGCATCGAACCAGAAGCCCCGTCAGTGTGGACTTTAACCAAACTAAAACCCCATATTTCACGTCCTTTAGTCTTACTGTACCTTTAGGTGTTTCTTCTGGAACAGGGTTTGAGCATTAGCCTCATCTGTAGAGTCCGACCGATACCAAATTTTTTGGCCGATGCCGATGCCGATTAATCGGCCGGAAGGGCGAGTTTGGCCGACGCCAATTAATCGGCCGAAAGGGCGAAAATCGGCCGATGCCGATACCGATACCGATTACATAGAAAAAATTAAATGAATGAATTTAATCAAAAACACAGTTTATTTTATAAAATAACAAAAGGAACTATTACATATTGTTTTTAATATTCATCACAAAATAACAAAACAACGAGAAAAGAAATATGTAATTAAAAACTAAATAACAACGAGAAATTAAATAATTAAACATTAAATAAAATAACAAGAGAATTCAGAATTCTAATACATTAACATGTACTAAAAAAAATAATATATCACATTTATCCACTGAGAGAGAAACAAAAATAGTGACATAAATATTGCATACAAATTCAGTTTTTTCTTCAACTTAAAATTACGATTTTTATATTAAAATTTGTACTCTCAAATTGCGACCCGTTCTACAGATGCAGTGGGAAGAAGTCAGAAAACAAATTTGGAAAAAATAAAAGGCCTGCTAAAAAATGCTTCCAATTAAAAAAGAAGGATAGGATTGAAAAATGAAATGCCCTTCTTCTGATATCCACATTAAGAGACGAAATGCATAGACATTTCGAGAAAATCTGAGTCTGTAAAAAAACATTTCTAGGAAACATTTATATTAAACAGTATCTAAAAATACATTACTGAAAAGGGGTATAAGAACTCGTTGGTACAAAAAATGAAAACAAAAAAATTAAAGCAGAAAAATAGGCCGATGGCATCATCGACCAATTTTGCAACCCTCTCCGCAGTAAGATTGAACACTATCTGGGGATGGGCGCGCACTGATTTCGGTCATTGCCGTATCCTAGGTAAAGTAATCGACCTTCCCAACAACATAGATCACTCCCTACCGTCATACCTCTTTGACTCCAAATTCTCAACCCACATACCCCAAAGAGTGGAGTGGGTACAAGATACGGTGTCTAGAACTGGAGTATGTTTCTACACAGACGGCTCCAAGTTGGATGGTAGGGTAGGGGGTGGTGTATTGTGTGTTGACCCTCCCATGGAGGATTGTTTTCGCCTTCCAAACTTCTGCAGTGTCTTCCAAGCGGAGGTACTAGCAATTTTTAAAGCCCTGTCTTTGCTAAAACAGCATAACCTTCCTGGTGAAACCGTTAGGATCTTCACGGACAGTCAGGCAGCAATCAAGGCCCTCAAGAAGGCCTTTACCACATCCAAAGTGGTCTCTCACTGCCGATCCCTGCTGAATGAGCTAGGGCGGGTGTACAACATCACTCTGACTTGGGTACCGGGCCACAGTGATATTAGAGAAAACTGCATAGCCGATGAGCTCGCTAGACGTGGCACCACCCTTTCAGATGACAACGTTGATATTACAGTAGGCATCCCTCTCGCCACATGTAAACTTATGATTCGATCTTCTTTCCTCAACACAGCCAACAAGCGTTGGCAGGATGAGAGTACTTGCTCAATCACAAAGCAACTTTGGCCCACCCTAAACCCCGGGCGCACTAGAACTCTTGTCTCGCTCGGTAGACAACATATCAATACGATCGTCTCGATTCTTACGGGACATTGTACCTTTGGTCGTCATGCCTACAGATTAGGTCTTGACAGTCGGGACTTCTGCCGTAGCTGTCATAATGTGGAGGAGGAAGAGACTATAAGTCACCTTCTCTGTCATTGCCCGGCTCTCTCTATGCGAAGGTGGAAAGCCCTGGGCTCCTTCTTCTTCGATAACCTGGATGACCTCAGATCAGTCAACATTAGGGACTTGCTGGGTTTTATCCACAAAACGAATTGGCTCGTATGGGCACCTAACTTGCAGTAAGTCAGATCACTCACTCTTTGTGGTATCACAATGGGCCCTTTTCGCGGCCTAAGTGTGTCTTTCGGCAAGTCCCGTGCCTAGGCAGCCACTTTAACCTAACCTAACCTAACCTATCATCGACCAAAAACGGCCGATGCCGATTCTTTTTTTTTTTGCCGATGCCGATACTAGCCGATGCCGATATCAATTTTATTGGCCGATACTAGCCGATGCCGATTAATCGGTCGGACTCTACTCATCTGTTCCACTCGCAAGCCTGAAAAGGCCCATTGTGAATCCCTTCATATATAGGGTTTTCCAACAAGAGGTGTTATTTTGAATCACCCGGCATTTCGGTAGCTGTCACTTTTGAAGCTTTTATTCTTTGACATTTGACAAGTAGAAACTACGCCATTACTAAAAATGGAACGATACACGCTTCAACAACGCATTGAAATTATTAAAATTCACTACAAAAATGGTGAAAATCTTGCAGTCACAGTTCGCAAAACTAAAGCATTTTTGGGTCGTCGTGAAGCACCTTGTCGGACCGCAATACAGAAATTGGTGGAAAAATTCGAGCTGTTGGGACAAGTTAGTGATGTGAAAATAAAAGAACAACTGAGAATATTGCTGCTGTAGCCCAAAGTGTTGAAGAAAACCCAGGTTTGTCGATTCCTCGTCGTTCTTTGGAATTGAGCATTCCAAAAACGTCATTACACCGTATTTTGCATAAAGACTTGGGTCTTAAGGCTTATAAAGTTCAGTTAACACAAGAACTCAAGCCGACCGATCATCAACAACGTCGTGTCTTTGCTGATTGGGTCCTTGAAATGCATGAAAATGATCCGGAATTCCATCGAAAAATCATCTTGACTGATGAGGCCCATTTCCACCTCGGTGGCTACGTCAACAAGCAAAATTGTCGCATCTGGGGCTCGGAAAACCCAAGAGTTATTGTTGAGAAGCCTCTCCATCCTCAACGTGTGACTGTTTGGTGTGGTTTATGGTCCGGCGGGGTCATTGGACGTTACTTTTTCGAAAATGAGGTTGGATCAACAGTTACGGTGAATGGATTGCGCTATCGAGAGATGATTAATGATTTTTTTATGGTCGGAGTTGGATGGTATTGATCTGGACAACGTTTACTTTCAACAAGACGGCGCTACGTGCCACACAAGCAACGAAATCATTGCTCTTTTACGGGAAAAGTTTCCGGACCGTGTTATCTCTGGAAGAGGTGATCACAATTGGCCACCGAGATCTTGTGATTTAACACCTTGCGACTTCTTCCTTTGGGGCCACGTGAAAGATAAGGTGTACGCCAACAGCCCAGCGTCGATTCAAGACCTCAAAGATAGAATTCGTGAGGCTATCGAGGACATAGGGCAGCCACTTTGCGATTTGGTTATGGAAAATTTCATGAAAAGGATATGGTCCTGTAAGCGTGGTCGTGGTGGCCATTCGGCTGATGTTGTTTTTCATTATTAACGGCATACCTTCCTCTTTATTATGAAATAAACATCCGATCATTTATCTCAAAAAATGGCATTTTTCTTTGAATACCAAAATAACACCTCTTGTTGGAAAACCCTGTAGATAGAATATCGAAGCGTCTTTTAGCGTGGATACAGTCAAAGTTCGCCAGTTCGACTTATTGTTCGAGAGTTTAGCTTCCGTTGCGTCGCCAAGAACAGACAGGAACCCTAACCCTTAAAAGCATCTGCGGCATTCTGTTTAAACTGGACGGTTGGTTAGATAGTGTACCATCATTTATGTTTTTTCTTCGCCAACACAGCTTCGACAGACTTCCCGGGACAAGAGGTACCATTATACGAGCATTGAGCCCATGGCAGTGTCTTGTAGTGACTTCAATGAGCAGCCGGTTAGAAGTCGTGGGTAACCTCTGCCATGCCAACATCGATAGTCCAGTGGGAAGCGCGCTAGCTTCTCATACCGAGGCCCTAGGTTCGAATCCCAGCTCGGGCTGGTGCGACATTCATCTACTTCTATCGCTATCCACATGAAGGTGATCAAAATTATCGGATTCGACGTTCCCACCCCCTTTCCCCCATCCGTTTGTAATGTATTGTCAAATCAAAAATTGTTTGTAGCCCAGAGATTTCACAAAACCTCAAAGAAGGAAATAGCTCGGCGTTTAAATGCCCCCTTGATGGCCAGTTGACATTGTAATTTCGGAAAATGATTCTGTTCGGAAATAAGCTGCAATAGTTCGATGTTTTTACAAAGTAAATCGTTCTTTCTTTACGTAGCTTTCCATTTCTAATCATCGAAACAAGCGTCGAAGACAGCCGTCAAATTTCAGAGATGCCAGAGAAAAAATGTCATTGGGACACCCCATATGTGGCTTAGATCTTTACCTAAAGAAAGTTACACGGGTCCGAAAGCTTAAATGAACCTGGAGCGCTTCGGAAAAGAATTTCACTCGGATGAATACCTCAATCTTGGATACATCATTAAACCCTAAAGCGCACCAATGATCCCTTTGTAGATGTAGTGTGAAAGAACTTTATTTAAAATCTAATTACAAAACAATTGGGTGCGCAAATCAAGGATGATATATTATGTTCCATTACCTGATTTTGAGAATGACTTAAGTACAACGAAATGTCGGAAAATTATACCGTTTCCATAGGTTAGGTTCCCTCAATGCTGCATAGCAAAGTATAAACATTTCTATTGGTTGAGGATATCCATCAGTTCCATTTCTCTTACGGAGTGCCTTCGGCAGTATCTTCTATAATCTTACACTGTACCCATTACAGAACACCAAACGATAGCGTATCCGATCAAATTGTTCCAATGAACAATGCAACCCCCATTTCTTCTCCAGAGCTGTCTTATAGTAGTAAAACTCACCCAAATTCTTTCTAATGCTCTACTCTGTATTTCGTCCCTTCAAGTTGGATTCGACACCAAACTGATACCAAACAAATTGTGCTAGAGATGAGGGAGCCCAGTGTGGTGTCCCTAGTTTAGATAACCTAAGTTTTGATATCTTATATCTCCGAGTGAACAACATGAGTTTGGTCTTCGTTGGAGAGCATGTAAAGAGCGAGGATTCTTTACCAAAGCAATGCTGCTAGCGAAGTTCTTATCCACTGTCAGCAACTTGACTGAATCAACTTTCCAGATGGGCTAATCAAAATGGTCTTTAACACCCACTTTCAACTTCATTAAATAATATTTAAAATAAAAATATTTAAAAATTATAATGAATATAAACTTATATTTCTTTCTAAAAACCCTTCATATATGTAACGCCCTCATCCACGTGCAACATTTGTGAACATTTGTGAAATTGACAGCACCGTTGGCTGATCAATTTATGTGCCCAGCTTTACAAATTTCGTTGTCGCGCGATTTTCGCAATAGATTTGTAATTTTATTCTGGTAATTTTTCTCAAATTTGGTGTTGATTAATTTCGAATTCTATGAGCAAACCTCTCGAAATCAGTTGATAACGTCTTATGCGGATTTTTTGTTTCACCTCGTGTCACTTTTCAGACATGTGCGCATGTCCAGTTTTATGTGAAATTCTAATTTCTTTGCAGGTCGTGTGTTGGCCAGTTGGCAGTGGGTTGTTTAATTTGTGTGCTGGGAGTTCCCAGTATTTCGGGTGTAAAAGTGGCAATTTAAAAACGGAATCACCCATCTCGATGTGAGTCATGGTTTGGTTTGGCTGAGCTAAATCAAAGAATAGTTAACACAGAGAAAAATTAGAAGAATAGTTAACACTGAGATGCATTCCCAGCGCGTGGTACACCTTCCCGTAGATTGATGCGCCTAGTTGTAGTCCCTCGATTGTTATTTCTGCAGTGGGGTGAGAGAAAAGTTAAGGTGACAAGAAAATATTAAAAAAAAATCGTTGAAATTAAATTTAATCTTTTTCGATTATTGCAGAATAGTTTTGACAGAAATTAAATGTATACAAAATTCCACTACAGATTTCCACTCTCAAATGAACAATGAAGCTCTGGCAAAAAAGGGAGACCATGGATCCGGTGAAACAACCAAGTTGAAGACGCCCCATCATCTTTTGAACCAAGTGGAACACTACCATTTTCCAATGTTCACATTCTGTCATATTCACCGCTTTACCATGGAACTCAACAATATTCAACAACGCGTCAAAATTTATTTATTATTTATTTATTTATGTATTTAGTTTTGATTAGCCAATGAATACAATAAAAATTCTTAAAGGCTAAGTTGAACACATTAAATGATCATTGTACATATGTAAGAATTAAGGAAAATAAAAGTGAAGCTACTTATAAAAAAGATTTAACGAATACATGAATCGATTTTTTGAAAATTTATTATAAAAATTCGCATTCTGTTCGCTTAGCTGCAAAAAACATATCAATAGCCGAAAAGTGATGAAGCACATATTTGATTAAATGGATTCGTCCGCAAAGCAGCATCACGAGTCCTCATGGCATTTTGAGAAACTTACTGTTTGGTGTCAGTTTTGGTCAGACGGCATCATTGAGCCACGAAGCTTCTGAAACTAGAAGGCCACGCGATGACTGTCAATTTCGAACGATATTGGGCCATTAGATTAAAATAGGTTAAAGTGACTGTCTGGGCATGGGACTTGCCACGAAATGGGCCCGTTGTGATACCACAAGTAGAAAGTGATCTGCCTACTGCAAGTCGGATAAGTCCTAGCAAATCCTTGATGTTGACTGAACTGATGTTATTCAAGTTGTCGAATAAGGAAGAGCCTAAAGATTTTCATCATTGCCTGAAGAGAGCCGGTCAGTGGCAGAGATAGTGACTCATAGTCTCTTCCTCCTTATAGTCTCTTATCGGGCCATGATAAGTGACTTCTCTACCTCATTTTCATATCTAACTATATCTCTCTTTCTATCTGAATTAATTCCTCGACCTTCTTCTACTCTACTTTATTATTTTTTTGTGTGTTGCCTTCATACTATCTGATGATGATATTCTTTCACTTTTGTGCGAACAACGAATAAACTTTAATCAATGATATTCTTTCCATATTGTGTGATTTCCTTTTGTCATGTTCTGGCCTTGTTGAACTTCTGGTCTTCACTTCCGTAAATTTCTCTCTACAACTTCTTCAGCAAAAAACTGAACCAAGTTCAATTTCAGATAATTATTAGTGTAACACTTTCACTCACTTCACTTTTACCATTCAATGAGTTTGTCAAATTTCAGAATAAATGTTAATCTGATGGTGAAAGGTCAGCAATGTACGGTGACTTCAATTCCCAATTTCCCCGAGGTCCAATAATTTTCTAGAAGACAACAACGAAGTGTGAGGTCTTGCATTATTGTGTTGGAACACGATTCTTTTACGATTTGCCAATTTACGCTTTTCTTTGATTGGGGGGTTTTGGGGGTTGAAACCCCTCCCAAAATAATGGGATCGACTTTAAAACTACATACAAATTAAAAGGTATTTTATGAATATTAAAGAATTACTTTTTGCAACCCCCCCCCCCAAAATATTTTTCTAAATCCGCCCCGGTCAAGTTTCATTAGTTGTTGACAGTAAACATGTGAAGTGATTGTTTAGTTCCTTTAGAAGCAGCTCAAAGTACGCAACGCTTTTGTATTCTCACCAAATTTACAACATGATCTGTTTTTGAAGCAATTCAGTTTTAAATGTGGTTTATGTTGGTTCATCAAGTTTGCATCATGATCTCTTTCGTTGCATCAAGGATGGTACAATACAACAATGTCTATACATTAAAAATCAACAACATTTTCTAATCGCCAAAACAGATTTTTTTTATTACATCTGAGCGGCAATCTTCTTACTTCTTAGAGTAAATCCCACTTCGATTCTAGCTGCGAACAAGTCTTGTATGGCCATGGTTTTTCTTGATATTGTATTAAGTATCTTTGATTTTTTCTTGTAAACGAACAATTTTTTTCTCAGCAGTAATAAATCGTTTCAAACAAGGGTCGACTTCTTGAAATGCACATCGCAAATATTGATTCGTCGTGTTAAATGAATCTCGTTCAGCTCAAATTACGTGTTTCATTACGAGTCAAAAAGGTTTAAAGTGATTTTCAACTGTTGTATGTGATACATTTAACTTCTCTGCAATCTCTCGAATAGTTACATGACGATCCGACTAAATTATGGCTTCGATTTGGTTGTCATCAGCTTTGGTTGGTCATCTAGGAGTGCAAAATCTTCAGAATGGAAGTTTGTAAACCAATTCTGACACGTGACATGTTTTGTTAAGCATTTAACACCATAAACTTTACATATCTCATCGGCGGCTTTCTTGCTTTTATGAAAACAAAAGAGTAAAATATTTCTGAATATCACTGAATTAACAGCTGCAACCAAAACTGAGCGCAAGTTAGTAGCAAAAGTAAATTAAAAGTGACAGCTATTAAATGTCAAAAGTGACAATCATATGATTGAAAGAATTGCTTTATAACAAATCTAACGCCATCTTTTTTTGTGAAAATCGAAATTACTTTCTTGTCGACCTAATAGTATTTTTGCAGCACATAGTACATGGCAACAATAACAATATTCACAGTAGACCACATTTGCTTATCTCGATGGTAGTAAAGTGTTGACATTTTTATTTCAAGTCACTAAACGAACTTTGCTTAGACTTGGCCTGGTTCGTTGAACTGACATGTGAACGATCGGATAATGATTGAAATGATTGTATTGTATGTGTAAACAGACAGTATCCACTACAACATACAGTAAGTATTTTAGTAGATTACTGACATTTATTTCAGTTTATAATGAACAATGACCGGAAAACATATGAAAAAACAACAAATAAATGTTGACACTTTTGTTAGTTAAGGTTTTGAAACTAACTTTATTGAAGGCATTTAATCCTTTAATTAAAAAAAAAAATAACACAAAATTAATTAAAAATTAAGGAAATAATCTAAAAAAGCATTTTCAAAACATAAAATATTTTAAAAAACCACAAATTAATATACAAACATGGCTATTTACAGTTATTTACAGGAGTTTGCGTACAACATTTGAGCTCAATTCCATTTGAAACAATATTTTGAACGAGACATTTTTGGGTATAGGGGGGTGGGGGAGTTGAAAAAAATTAAATCTAAAAGCACACAAAATGCAAAATATAAACATGTCAAAAAATATAAAAATAAAAAACATGTGTAAAAAAATATAAGTCAAAATATATAAAATAAAAAATATGAAAATTTAAAAAAAATGTGAGCAAAATATATAAAAAGTAAAAAGTAGACAAAGAAAAAATTACAAAAATTATATTTTCACTTTTTGTAATTTTTTCGTAAAAAACGTAAAACTCAAAAATAAAAAGAAAAAATTATGAATGTTTAAAAAAATCAAAGTAAAATATATCAGGTGTACAACTTTGCTTCCGCCGTTTTTTCCAAAATTTAAAGCTTTATTGCGAAAAAGTGCTTACAGATGTATTATTCAAAGTATTGTCCAGCGCTAGCGACAACTTTCTCCCATCTTTCCGGCAATTTTCGGATCCCGGCTCGAAAAAAGGAGTCCTCTTTTGACGCTATCCATGAAGCAATCCATTTTTCCAATTCTTCGAAGGATTGAAAATGTTGATCTGCCAGGCCGTGTGCCATCGAACGGAATAGGTGGAAGTCAGAAGGGGCGACATCTGGGGAATACGGCGGGTGGGGCAAGACTTCCCATTTCAGCGTTTCCAGGTACTTTTTGACCACTTTTGCGACGTGAGGCCGAGCATTGTCGTGTTGGAGGATGACTTTGTCATGTCGCTCTTGATATTGTGGCCGCTTTTCTTTTAGCGCGCGACTAAGGCGCATCAGTTGCGTTCGGTAGCGATCTCCTGTGATGGTTTCACCCGGTTTTAAGAGCTTTAATGCTTCTAGTTGTTCATCTTTGAAGGTTTTTTCTCTTCCACCACCATGTTTGTCTTCGACATCGAAATCACCATTTTTAAAACGTTGAAACCACTCCCGACACGTTCTTTCACTCAGAGCAGCATCACCGTAAGTTTCTGAGAGCATTCGATGAGCTTCAGCTGCATTTTTTTGCGAATTGTAACAGAAAAGTAAAACTTCCCGCAAATGGCGAGAATTGGGCACATAAACGGACATTTTCGAGCGTGAATAATACGAAAACAAGAACAACTGTCACTGAAACGGCGATGACAATTCGTTAGGCACTGCACACTCACTTTAAAGGCATTACCATCTATGTATTTCAACCAGCCTCAGCCGGTACAGCCACCTGTCGGAAAACGGCGGAAGCAAAGTTGTACACCTGATATAATGTTTTGGTTTCGACTGTTCGGTCATTTTTTGGCCGAAACTGAAACCGAAACCGAAACCACTTTTTTGGGCCGAACCGAAACCGAAACCGAATATTCGGTCGGACACTAGTTTTAATACATCTCTAGTGTGACCATATGGTCACGCTAGGCGCTACCGGTTAAGTGTAAATTCCAACCCCATGCGATCTTATTGAAATATTAATATTCTTTTAGTGCATTGGCGAATTCTACATGTCACAGTCCCGTTTCCTAGCAACAACAACAACTAACTAAAAATTTCCATTTACTTTCAAAAACACTTCGTATATATCTGCTTTATAAAGTCGCGCAACACGTCGATTTTTTTCTAATTCTGCACGCAGTCTAAATTGAAAGCAACATTTTTAATATCTGAAATACTTATAAAAACAAATAAAATGAAAATGCAAAAAAGTGTTTTATAAAATCAGCAGATGCTCGCAATAATTTTGTGGTTTGCGGCTTACACCCTACACTGACAAGAAGAGGTATATTTGGTTTGAGATGAGTTGTGTAATGTTCAGTTGGATTCAATCTGTTGAATTCATGGATGAAATGATGATCGTTCGATCCGATGAAGAAAACACATAGAGTTATAAATCACGTTGATTTAAATATTCGTATTTGTGGACAAGTATTAATCACAACAATATCCAGAGTTGTTCTTAGTATCGAAATTGGTTTGTATACCAATCGCAGTAACACCGAAACAATCGAAGTTTCTCTACGTAGCGCACCTCGAATTCATAAAATTTAGCTTAGCAACAGCTCAGTCCAGGCGCAGCACCTGTCATATGGCATATTGTGGTTTTTTGGGAATTCCCCAGCTGTCGAAACACGACGGCATTGCCACCTGCCACCGAACCACATCGCCTGCGGCCAGCGCGGCCAGTTTTATTGCTCCAAATGTGTGACATCAATTATTGATATTTTCCATTTATTTCAATGCGCGGCGATGTGTTTCAATTCGCCACCAATTCATTTCATTTAATTTCATTTCGTTTGCATCACTTCAATCGAAACGAGTTGCATTTGCATTAAATTGAGGGCGTAAAAAGTTCGTGGCAGCATGAGCGGCGCATTGTCCACAGCCCGGTGAGGTATTGTTGTTGTTATGGCACGAATTGCCACACAGCGCGCGAAATTCGAATTAATTCAATAAAGCATTTGAGGTGAGCGAGTAGCAGTCTGCAGAAATGAATATAATTTGCAGAATCATAAATTATAAAACAAAAGTGTATTGCAGTCGGTCGTGACTGACATGGCTGAACTCTAGTCGGCTCTACGCGACTCTAATCGACTCTACTCGACTCTAGTCGACTCTACCTCGACTCTACCTTGACTCTAGTCAACTCTACCTCGACTCTAGTCGACTCTACTCGACTCTAGTCGACTCTACTCGACTCTACTCGACTCTAGTCGACTCTACTCAACTCTAGTCGACTTTACTCAACTCTAGTCGACTCTACTCGACTCTACTCGACTCTACTCGACTCTACTCGACTCTACTCGACTCTAGTCGACTCTACTCAACTCTAGTCGACTCTACTCAACTCTAGTCGACTCTACTCGACTCTAGTCGACTCTACTCGACTCTAGTCGACTCTACTCGACTCTACTCGACTCTAGTCGACTCTACTCAACTCTAGTCGACTTTACTCAACTCTAGTCGACTCTACTCGACTCTACTCGACTCTAGTCGACTCTACTCGACTCTAGTCGACTCTACTCGACTCTAGTCGACTCTACTCGACTCTAGTCGACTCTACTCGACTCTACTCGACTCTAGTCGACTCTACTCGACTCTAGTCGACTCTACTCGACTCTAGTCGACTCTACTCGACTCTAGTCGACTCTACTCGACTCTAGTCGACTCTACTCGAATCTAGTCGACTCTAGTCGACTCTCGACTCTACCTTGACTCTAGTCAACTCTACCTTGACTCTAGTCAACTCTACCTCGACTCTAGTCGACTCTACTCGACTCTAGTTGACTCTACTCGACTCTAGTTGACTCTACTCGACTCTAGTTGACTCTACTCGACTCTAGTCGACTCTACTCGAATCTAGTCGACTCTAGTCGACTCTAGTCGACTCTACTCGACTCTAGTCGACTCTACTCGACTCTAGTCGACTCTACTCGACTCTAGTCGACTCTACTCGACTCTAGTCGACTCTACTCGACTCTAGTCGACTCTACTCGACTCTAGTCGACTCTACTCGAATCTAGTCGACTCTAGTCGACTCTCGACTCTACCTTGACTCTAGTCAACTCTACCTTGACTCTAGTCAACTCTACCTCGACTCTAGTCGACTCTACTCGACTCTAGTTGACTCTACTCGACTCTAGTTGACTCTACTCGACTCTAGTCGACTCTACTCGAATCTAGTCGACTCTACTCGAATCTAGTCGACTCTAGTCGACTCTACTCGACTCTAGTCGACTCTAGTCGACTCTACCTCGACTCTACCTCGACTCTACCTTGACTCTAGTCAACTCTACCTCGACTCTAATCGACTCTACTCGACTCTAGTCGACTCTACTCGACTCTAGTCGACTCTACTCGACTCTAGTCGACTCTACTCGACTCTACTCGACTCTAGTCGACTCTAGTCGACTCTACTCGAATCTAGTCGACTCTACTCGACTCTAGTCGACTCTAGTCGACTCTAGTCGACTCTACCTCGACTCTACCTTGACTCTAGTCAACTCTACCTTGACTCTAGTCAACTCTACCTCGACTCTAGTCAACTCTACCTTGACTCTAGTCAACTCTACTCGACTCTAGTCGACTCTACTCGACTCTAGTCGACTCTACTCGACTCTAGTCGACTCTACCTCGACTCTAGTCGACTCTACCACATAGTGGTCCCCACATCGACTGACTTAAACCATTGTCAAACAACAATTGTTGTTGTTGCGTATCCATTGGTGAGCACCTTTTAAAAAAGTTCCCGTGCAAACAGTTTTCCTACCTTTTGTTGACGACTGCTGGCATTTTCATGTTGAGGTCGCAAGCTTTTCGGGCCTCTTTTGTATATAAACCTTATTTAGTAAAACTACGTTCATGTCAGTCGCGAACTAAACTCTAAACACATAAAATTATATACACAGATATTTTCATGTTTTTAATTTTTTAAGCGACATTTTTTATTCAAGTTTACATCAAATAATTTAATGAAAAATTCCGATGCAAAATAAAATAATGAAACATTCAAATGTCGTTGATGCAAAAAAAATAAATAAAATAATAAACCATTCAAATGTCATCAGGCGCATCAAATTTAAATTGAATATTTGTTCAGGCATCGCTAAATGGTCAATAAAATACGAAAGATAATTAAAAAAATAAAAATAACACAAATATTATAACGTCATAACAATAAAATTTATATAACTCGATATTATTAAAATTTAGATTTACTCAATTGCTGCTAATTATTTTTGTGCATGAGAATATTTTATAAATATATTTTTTTAAACTAGGTTTGATGTGCCTCGTTACAAGGTTTTTATGGTTCGAGTTTTAAATTAGACTAAATTCGAATTCTAAAATCAAGTTAAATAGGACAACATAAGAGTACTTAAAAAATGCTGTGCTGCTCACGTTTTTTGCTACTACACAAATAAATAAATAAATCGTCTCATTTTGATTTTACAATTAGCAGAAAAATTTCATTGATCAATTCTTAAAAAATACCCAAAATTGTTGCCAGTTCAATACAGTTGGAGGCCAATTCAACGCCAACAATGCTAGCAACAGTTACAGTTGTACTGTCGACTGCAGGTGCGAACACCATTGCTCAATCTGTCGCACTGTCGGCTCGTCAACGCAATTTTGCAACAATTAGAATATCAAAAGTGCTTTGGCCATTTGCCGACTTGCCGCCAATACGGTTAATCCGTCGCCTTGGCATTGTCCAGCGCAGTCTTCAACTTCATGTCTCGCTGTATGGAGATTTGTTGCGGCGTCTTTTCAAAGCTCTTTCAAGCGTCTTTGGGCAAACTTTGTCACCACGCACTCGCGAAATTTATGATGTTCGCATTTGTATGAGTCATGCATGGACACGACGCTGCGCATTTCAAAGTCTGTGTCCCTATGTGTGCTGCATCGCTAATTGCGTCCGTTCGATTTTTACGAGCAGCCTCTTACGAGCAGCAATGAGGAATAAACAAAATAAATCATTAGTTGCTAGTGTGGCTAGTTTGGTGCTCCAATTCAAATTCTAATTTTTGTAAGGAATGGATTTAATGTTGAAATAAATCGCAGTCTAAATGCAAAAGAGTCAAAACTCAAAACTCAACTCAAAACTTCAACTCCAATTTTCAGAAGAGGCAAAAATCTGTTGATCCTGCAGCAGCAATGCAATTATCATAAAATCAGACATGCAGTAATTTTCCAATTAAAAAATATAGCAATAAGTGAAATTTTTAAGGTAGAGATGTGTGCTGTCAATTTATTTAGGGAAATAATTTAATTTTGGAAAAACTGAATGAAAAACTGTCGTCGGACCTAATACTCCAGGATTGTCTAAATCACATAAGATTTGAAAGAGTTACTAAGGCTGAAATTGAAATTGAAATTTCGACCATTTTAAAAAATTATATACACCTAATTCTGTTTTTACACGGTCTTATTTTGCACGGTTTTGATTTAACACGGTTTGAAAATAAAAAAATTTTTAATTTTTCGTGCTAAATGGAATAAAATCGTGTAAAAAAATTAAAAATTTGTTTATTTAAAAACCGTTTTAAATCAAAACCGTGTAAAACAAGACCGTGTAAAAACAGAATTAGGTGTATTTGTATATTTTTTCCACTTATTTCTAAAACAGAAATGAGAAAGTAATTACTTTTTTTTACAACTTTAATTCTTTTTTTTCAATGTGACTTCCGAAACGTCACATTGTCATCTGCTGCATCGTACATATGCCCGATTCATATTGAAGGAAGTCCCCATCTCATCTGAGTAGTCGGATCTTGCATTGCTACGATTCTAAAAAAGTTAGATTAGGGAATTAGATGGTAGAAAGATTTCTTATTAAGCCCTCAATAGCACATTTACTATTTTTCATTTTAAAATGCATCACCGAAATTTGTCGTGTGGAGCGTCAGAGGGGCGTGACCGAACTCAAGTGGTCTATGTTTGACTCAGTTAAGAGGTAACTTGACTTAAGAGGTAACGTGGCTCGTGTTGGAAATTTGTTGAATGGGAACACTATAGACCCGGGACCCACGCAGACCTCTTTAATATAAGAAAACCATGGTGGAAGGCAGCAACAGCTTGCAAAAAGCAGCAAGGACCTGCAGTTTTACGCTGAATTCGAACACGAATCTGTAATCAGTACGAATTTAAAAAATATATTAAAAACCGATCAAAAAATTTTCGTATGCTCCCCAACACCCAACAATTCTAACGAGTATCATTGATGTCCAAAATATAGTTTAAAATTATACAGAAAATTTTAATTGCAAAAAATTGACTAGCGAAATGGTACGTTTGTATGAGGACTCTAAACCAAAAAAATATTAAGTTCGTACCGACTTTGATTCCAAAGTTATCAGCGAATCTATGTCACAAAAAAGTGCAAACTTTCGTTTTCACAAATTGAGTTTAAATATATTTTTTAGGTATTTTCGTAATCACAAATCCTTTTGAATTTCATTATAGAAATGTTAATACATCATACAAGACAGTAAAGAAAATATAGAAAAATTCCTAAAGTGATGTAACCATTTAAATTAAAGATACAGAATACATAAGTATAACGAAAACTACTTAACCGATTTGAATGATTCTTTTGATGTTGAAAAAATGTGTATAGTTAGTGCAAAAAATATGAAATTCAATGAATAATCCAAAACTTACCACATCATAACTGTATTACTTAGTATAGTGGGCATGTCAGGTGGGTATGAGCGATCTCATATAATCTATGTTTTTTCGGAACGAAACACATTACATTGATACCTACAACACACATCAGTGGCGCACACAGGATTTCATTCTGGGGAGGTTTTTCGTATGATTCTATTATTCGTTTCGCTTATTCGTTTGAGCGTATTCGAAACCATATTTTCTACTAGCGATTTTTGTGTTTTGGGGGGAGGAGCGTTGAACCCCAAAACCCCCCTGTGTGCGCCGCTGTACAGCATATATCTGCAACAATACAGCATCGGTGATTGGTTTGAATACGAACATTTTGTTTTACTGGCCAAAGCAGACGTAGTTCGCATCGCTAGATTGTGCCAAGAAGAAACATACTGAACTTCTTCTACGCAGTTCACCACCGTAGTCACTTTATTTACAATTTTCCAAAATTACCGTTGTTTGTCAAAACCAAACTGACTCACTGCGCTATACCTGGCTGTCTTTTATACTTGTTTGCCCGGAACGCAACTCGTTCTCGAACATCCCAGCATCACCTTGAATCGTCTCTGCGATAATTCTGCGCAAAGTTATCATGTTTCCTAAAAGTATGCAATGCTGTGTTCAGTGTCGTCCTGTTGCCTATGTTAGCGGGCCCTCAATTACGCAAAACATTATTGGCACAAAATGATCCCATAAAGGCTATGTTTATCTCATTAAAGCATAGAATTGATTGAAGGTCGAAACGGTGCATTTTTGACCCAAATCGGAACATTCTAACTACCAAATAAAGCCTTCAATTTCATGCAAAAATGATGATTATATTTTTACTATACTTATACTTATAGCTGATAGCTGTTACTATAGTAGGCGTGTCAATTAGGTGGGGCCAATGTTAATTTGATTCACGTGAAAAATCGTGATTGTAGAACAAAAGATTGAAAAATAATTGAGGTTTTTAATGGGAGGTTTTTCGGCTCTTCCTCAGAGCCGAAACTTTTAATTAATAGATAACAAATTTATTTTAGTATTCTGGAATAAATCTAACCTCACCCAACGTAACCTAACCTATTAGTGGGCATGACAGACCACGTGTTACCACAGTTATAAAGATCTTAATAAAAAAACACTGTATTTTTACTTGTCAGACTAGTTCCTGACAAAAGAAAGTTCTTTCAGAGCTAATTCGGCGGTTACATGGAAGGAGCTGTAACTTACAGTGAAACCCGCTTAAGTGCCTCACCTAAAAATACAAATTGTTCAGGCACTTAACCCTTTCGTTATTTTGTTACCATATGGCAACATGCTACTTTTTGAACGTCTGAATCCTCTATGGATTGAAAAATAAATTTTCTGTTAGTCCTTGGAATAGTTGGATGGTTTAGGAATAATACGAAATTTATAAACTGAATATTTAAGTTTAAAAGTATACACGTATACGCGTTTTTTAATGTTATATCTTTAGATATTAAAGAAAGAAGAAGCAGAAAAAATAAGAGATATTTTTAATTTGATTTTTTACTTTGGTTCAGATACATTTTTAGATACGGAAGTAAATGAAGAAATATTCGATTTTTAGTTATGCAAAAAAAAATGCTATGCTTAAGTAATTATTACAGCCAAAACGATATGGTTGCTGTCATATCACAACATTCTAACAAACAGAGTCCAGTAGCAAAAATTAATAAAATTTTTATGGGATCTTGTTTATATAACCACACAAAAGACTAAATCGATAAATTTAAAATTTTAACTTTCTCCAGTAAAAATCTGTAGCGAAAGGGTTAAGCAGGGAAGGCACTTAAGCGGGAAGCAACTTAACCGAAACCGGATAAATAAAGATGAGCTTATTTTTTTCATAAAAAAATTTAATAAAATTTCTTAAAAAAATAAGTAAGAACATGGACATAAAGAACGAATATATGAATTTATTAAAACTTCTTAAATGTCGAAGTTACTAAACAAGAAAACAAAAAAAATGGATCCATTCATTTTTGGTGCCATTGAATTGGATACATGAAAATCGTTTTTAAAATTTTTACAAATTTTTTTTAGTGTACGTAAAAGGGGAAAAGTAAAGGTAAAATTATGATTAGAGCACAATAAATTTAAATACTTTGCGGGAAATTTACTTCAGATTTTATTAAAAAATGCACAGTGCCCACAAATGTTGAGCACTTAAGCGGGGAGGCACTAAAGCGAGTTTCACTGTACCTATCTCACTAGTCTCTGGGCAGTCTCTTTCAAAGTTGAAAAAGTTTCGAGTGACACTTTCTGAATGATCTGCTTCACACAGGGGCGGATTCAGAAAAATATTTTTGGTGGGGTTTCAAACAGTAATTCTTGAATATTCATAAATGTTTATGTACTACTGTGTTCAGAAAATAAGGTGACATTTGAATTTAAACTGCGCGCGTCGAAGGATTTGGAGAATTATTTTTTTTTTAGTCAACAGTCAACAAGGAATATTATTTGAACGTTATGCGTCGTTTGCGTAACGCTATCCGCCTAAAAAGGCCGGAATTGTGGAAAGACAATTCTTGGTTTTTACACCACGATAATGCACCATCCCATACTGCACTCGTAATTCGTGATCATTTCGCCAAAAACTCAACCCATATCGTTCCGCAACTACCGTATTCACCTGATCTGGCGCCGTGCGACTTCTGGCTGTTCAGCAAGCTCAAAAGACCGCTCCGGGGACACCGTTTTGATACGATAGAGGAGATTCAAGCCGCAGCGAAGACGGAACTGAAGGCCATCCCGGAAAGTGACTACAATCAGTGTTTCGAAGATTGGAAAATCCGTTGGCATAAGTGCATTGCATCGGGAGGGGATTACTTTGAAGGGGATGAAGTTGATTTGGAAGAATAAATAAAGAATTTTCAAAATAAATACAATGTCACCTTATTTTTTGGACACAGTAGTATATGCCTTTTCATTTGTATGTAGTTTTAAAGTCGACCCTAATATTTCGGGGGGATTTCAACCCCCAAAACCACCCCTGAATCCGCCACTTGTTTCACATTAAAATAGTCAACATTAGAGACCTAGTACCGAGATTTATTCGTAAATCAAAACTGCCTCTCTGGGGCGCTTCACGCATCTTGCAAGATGCTTCTCCCTCTGCTTTGCTTCTGACATTCCATCATACTTAACTACTAGTGGGCCTCTTTTGGCAGCTTCTATGCCTCGAGAGGCACTTCTCTCTCTAGTCCTAAAGAAGCAGGAAGACGAAGCTTTCGACGAGGTACTGCCAACACTTTTCGATACTGCCAGCCGTCACCTGCTGCATCATCATTTCGACATCATTTCAACAATCAACTCGAAGCAGGATGCAAGCGCACCAAATTGTCCTGTTTTTATTTCCTTCTCGATTACTTGGCAAATATTTTGCGCCCGCATGCGTTCGCACTGCCACTAATGCTCTGTTAATTCCTGCACATGTGCACGCGGCAAGGATTTTTAATATTGCGCACATATTCATACGCGCCGTCATTATTGTCGTCGTCGTCGTCAGCGCCGCCAATGGCAGCGTCATCATTAATTTCAAATGGCAGACAGCTTGACACCAGCACAAAGCAAAAAAAACAACTACAACAACGACCAATACCGATGCGAAGGGAAAAGACAACAACACTGCGGCGTGCGCGCACAAACAATTTCACAGATGAGCGGTGACGTGACGCAGCGCGAGGCAGCTGCTTTGCATACTAACGCGTCGTGAGCGCGCGTTGCAACATTTTTCGTCGCCCGCCAGCTGCCAGATGCCAACTCTGTCCAACTAACGCATGGCCCGCCCCCCCGTTCCACCCGTTCCCTCGTTTTCGGTACGCACACATCCGCCAGTTGGCGGCAATTGCAGCGAGTGAGAAATGGCTTTGTCTTTTGGCTTAATGACTGCAAAAGGTGGATAGATAATCTCGCCCGGAGTGTTGACTTCTACGGAATGTGCGCCGCTCATTTCCACGCACAACGTGCACTCGATTGCGGAACGCTCGCTTTGCCTTTATTTATTCGTTTCATTGCAGCCCATGCATCCATGCAACCAGAACCAAATGTGACATACATATCTACACAAACACAAACACATAATGAACGCATATCATGTATTCTCCACATAAAGGCAACATTTATCACGATTTGATTGGCCGTTTAGCCGAGACTAAACATTTTCAAATTGTTGAAACCCTTCGACTTGTCGACGTTGCCATGCAGCCGACCCTCGAACAGATCCTGTCCGCTGGCCGTGAAGAGCTTCATGTCCACAAAGAAGCTGGTCTCCGGCACATAGCTGGGCAGCATCTCCTCGTCGAAGTGGAACTCGCGCAGCGCGTAGGAGCCCTTCTTGATGGGGCACTGCTTGATGAAGCTGCCCTGCCGCAGAAGATCCTCGTAGATGGCGCGCAGTACTGGCTCCGTCGAGCGTTGCTTGAGAAACTTGCAGAAGTTGACCGATCGATTCAGCAGCGCCGTGTAGTTGTTGGCGTTCACCTCCTGCGCAATCGCGTATCTGAGGTACACGTCGTCGATGTCCTCGTTGAAGTTCATCACCACATTCAGCGTTGTCTCGCCGGTGTTGTTCAGTATTTGCACTTTGACGTCCAGCAGTTCGGCGTTGAATTGATACGGAAACGACGTGAAGATGACTTTGAAGGCGCGCTGAAATTGACAGATCGTATTGGGGAATTATTAAAATAAGGGAATAAAAAGTTGTCTACGAAACATGTGGCAACACTGTGCAACAGTGGAGCACACAGGAATTCATTTTGGTGGGGAGGAGGTTTCGAGCCGAATACCATTCAAAGCCATATTTTGTATCAGCAATTTTTGTAATTGCAAGTTTGAACCTCCAAACCCCCACCCCCTGTGTGCTTCACAATGATTCTCCACTTCCTGTTTCAACTGTCAATTGCTGAGCATGCAGCAACATTTTCATTTTCAGCTCGTTTGTATGTACATTTTTTTAAACACCAAAAAATATTTATTTGAGCGTAAAATGTACAAAATTAATAAAACAAAATATTTGCCACAATAAATAAAAGCTGAGTTGACTTTTTCCAACTTATGCAAATCATGCCTGAAACTATTTCTGCCATATTTGCACACATTGCACAGTGTGCACTAAAATTTAATTAACAAAAGTTCGCTCGCCGCGGCAACCATTTCGTATTTTTACGCATTTAGCAACGAATTTTTTATGTGTCAAATTTGCACATTTTTGCGAAACTTTTGCATTTTAATTGAATTTGATTGGCTCGGCCAACGAGTTAAACTCACCCATGCCCAGGCAACTTCGGTGCACAGCACCAAAACAACAACAACAAGACCGAACAAAGTGTACGCTTGCAACTTCATAGCTGCGTCAAATACAACTGATGTCGATTTTTAACAAGACCGCGACTTTAATTTTTCCACGCCAATGCCAGCAAATTTGTCCGCCTCAAACATGACACGTCCTATTTTTGTTGTTGTTGCCGTTTATCCAATCATATTTTGTTATTTGGGTGAGCAGTTCCGAAGTGGCCCACCACAACATTTAAATATTGAAGCATAAGTAGCGTTGATGTCATGCGGCGCATTGGAAAATGCTAATCGATTGCAATTTGCTGGCTTCAGTGGAGCGTTAAATCTGAAAAACCATTGAAAAGCATTCAAAACGCCATTTGAACGAAAAGTGCGCCACGGCTGGCTACGCTGATGAGTGCGATTAGCAGCGGCCCTGAGCGGCGTTTCGAAAACGATAGCATCAGCATCGGAGCCTATAAAAACTGCGGCGCCGAAGCGACGTGCAGGCAGAAAGCCGTCGAGAGCAGGAAAATGTTGCGCGCAGTGCAGTTCATCGTCCTGCAGTTGTTGTTGGTCAGCGCTGTGCATCGCGCCGCCGCCGAAGTGAGTCTTCGCAGTATGAGTAATGCAATCTCGCTAAAGCTTCCCTCGCCTCCCTGCAGAAAGTCATGCGGCCCAAGTTCAAGGACGCAAAGCTCTGGAGCGACAACAAACACGTGACACACGCGATCGCCTTCGATCAGACCGATCCGCACTTAAATTTCACCGTGAATGTGCTGCAGGTGAGTGATCCATGCTATGAATTGTACTCATTGTACTCACTGATTTCATATTTTCGTGGCAGGATGTGAACAATGTCGACTTGCATACGGAAACGCGCATTACCCAAAAACTCGATCCCACATATTTTATGACCTTCAATGCGACCATCAACCTGTGTCGCGTTCTGAGTTGGCGCAACAATTCGCCCATTGGCAATCTGGTGCATGTGTATCTCCAGGAGTACGGCACCATGATTGAGAGTTGTCCCATCAAGAAGGTAAGATTTTCGACTGCTCTTTTGGCGATTATCCATCACAACGTCTGCTCGTCAAGTCACAAAATGTAGGTTGTTGGCTGCTTAAATTGCATTGAAATCATGTTGAAAGCTTCATTTTTTAGTGCTTGTGCTCAGTGGGAGCAGATTTTGTTACTCCATGATTTTTAACTTTTCATTCCTTGAGCGGGGAGCTGAGTTCTGTACATAACTTTTGGACCCAATACCATTTGAAACCATATGTTTCAACACACAATTTTTGTAAGAAACAAACAGATATTTGGGGGTTTTATTCCTCAAAACGTCCATTGTATGCGCCACTGATTCGACAACCGTCAAAAAGATGGAAAGCATTTTTAAAGTAGAAAATTAAGATTTTTGATTGGGGTATTAAAAAATATTACCGATAATAGAACTAAGTTACAAAAGGACAATAAGTTTGAGTTAGGGTCAAATACGGTTCCAACGCTTTAGGTCTAGGAATCTATATACAGTAGACGCTCACAAATTCAAACCACTTTGTACAAGGGGTAGTTCGAATTTCCAAAATGCTCGAATTACTTGACTTTTTTAATTCATATCAAAAAATACTGAAACGACATCTAATAACTAGAATTGTACCTATACCATTTTTTCACATTAAAAAAATTTAATACATTTTACTCGCATACAAATCATTTTTTAATAGTCGAAAATTTCCATATAATCCATAAATCCACAGCTAAGCAATTTGCCTAAACAATTTCATCAAACTTTTTAAGATTTTCATTTTAACGTCCAAAGTCAAAAACAGTTTTTTACGTTGATTCTACATTTTAATATTTTTTTTACTTTTTAATCGAAACTGAGCCAAATGTTTTCATATGTAATAATCATTCACAAGCAAGCGGCCAAACATTAGCAATTTGATGAATTCCCTTTTTCATTAAATTTGTGTAAGAAAAAGTGAACACCAAAACATGGAGGAAAAAACAGATAAAGAAAACGCTCGCAAATTCGAACCGCCAGTTCGACTTTAAGAGCATTCAATGGTATAAAATATGAGGTTCGAATTTCTAGAAGATTCGAATTTGTAAGAGTTCGAAGTTGTAAGCGTCTACTGTATATATAATTTTTTGTAGTGACTGACTGATTAATAATGATTTAGAAAAGGCCTCTTTTTTCAAATTTCGGAGATTTAAAGAAAAAAAAAAGACTAAAGTGATGTATAAAAATATATTATCTACAGGCCCATTATTGATTTAAAACTTTGTGAAAATATACTAAATCAAAAGTAATTTTAAATGTTAGCAATCGGTTATGGTTTGTGTAGAGCCCCACCGATTAATCGGTCAATAATCAGCTTCGGCCAAAATACAGTCCGAAGGTAAAAGTAGCCATGTTAAAAGTGCTAGTTTTCAAAATTGTTGTGCTTAATCATATTGCTATGAAAATCAGTTTGTGTTGGCTAATGCCGGCACAGTTCGTATCGCTGGATTGTGCCACAATGAAACAAAACACAACTACAATTAATTAGTTCAGTTCAGCTTAGTTATCACTTAAAAAAAAAAAGAAAAAGAAAAGAACATCTTGCTTCTTCATACAATCTCTTAACCCATAGTTGACACCATTAGATTTTGGTTTTCCGAAAAATGAAAAACACGTGTTGAATTATTTCAAGTTTGAAGTCAATAGGTCCATTAATTAATGTTTTTTTCACAATTTCTCCATACAAACTCTTAACCCGTCGATGACACCGTTAGATTTTGATTTTGGAAAAAGAAAACACGTATCAAATTATTTCAGATTCAAAGTACTTTCACCTAGTTTGAAGCTAAAAAGCGTAAAAAATCATGTTTCTTCATGCAAACCTTGGGTCACCCCTTTAGGTTTTGGTTTAAAAAAGAATGAAAAACACGTGTTAAAATATTTTTAATTTCAAGTACTTTTATCAACTTGAAGGTCAATAGGCCCATCGGTAAACGGTTTTTTCGTGGTCTTCCCGTATACGCACCTTAACCCATTGTTGACGCTGTTAAATTTTGATTTCCGAAAAATTAAAAAATAACTTTTTTTTTTGATTTGAAGTGTTTTCATTAAATTTGAAATCAATAGGCCCATTAAATTGCGTTTCTTCATACAACGGAGAACCTCCTCCTTAGCGGAGGCCAAAACCAAAACCGACTGGCAGCACCATTTCCGGTTGTCTTGTATAATTTTTTTGTAATTCATTCGCGAAACATCAGGCATCCCCCCAAATCGGCTATGCAATAGTTGCAAAAGTTGTATGACGCCTAAAAGTATGCAATGCACAGCAAAAAAAAACTGAACAAAAATTTGTTGCTGTATATTGCATACTTTTAGGACTTAAAGCTTAAGTTATTTACCTTCGGCTTCGATTTTAGCCGAATGGCAGTCTTGTTGCCGATTAATTGACCCCTTCTTCGGCCAAAATGTCACCCTCAGACGGACTCCTGCGAGTTTTTCTTGCCTATTCGACAATGCCGTGCGCCGCTTTCTTCAAATCCTTATAGCTCTATTACTTTTAAAAAAATTTAATTTTAAAATTTTAAAAAATTTTTTAATTTAAACAATTTTAATTTAATATTTGCAAAACTATCTTTTGTAGAAAAGAAAACAGGAATGAATTTTGAAAATTCTAAACTAGAAAACTCTCTTAACCCGCTACACCTCAACTCATCATCAGCCATTACTTTATAAATATCCAGCCACCTATGAAACAATATATCGAACGCATATTTTTTTTAGGGCAAATTCACATTCCATAAACACTTTTCACGTAAATTTCAGGGCGAATATTTCATGCACAATTTCTGGATACCGGAGGACACCACGTTGGCCGCACTGCCCGAAGTGGACTTCGAAATGAGTTTCTCCGCATTCAGCGTGGACGCCAGCAAGAATCGTGAGCTGATCATAAACGATTACGTCGCAGGCGAGTTTGTCGTGCAGGATGTCAGCAATGTGAAGCGCGGCATTTTGGCCATACTGCCCAGAGTGGGTTAAATGCAGTGGCCAACCGTGAAGCCAACGCAGCCAACGTTTCAATAGCAAATAAGTTGTTTCCAGTAAATGCGCGAGTTGCTTCGAAGTAGAGTCAGAAACAGTAGCAGACAAAGAAGAAATGCAATAAAATGTTCAAAATCAAAACAACAATAAAGGTGTTGAATTTAATTGCGTACTCGTACATAACTATTTGAATCGTATGTATATATTTGGCATCGTATTTAATTTTTATGACACTTTGGGATTCCGAATTTTTTTTAATGCTTACACCAAAATCGAATCTCAATTGAACAAATTAAATGCTCGACAAGCAGTCAGAACAAAAACAAAACCCAAACAAGAAATATTTTACTACCGATTTCAAAGTCAGACAAGTCGCCATTAATCATATTCAGTGGCAAAAACCGTCTCAGGGCCTGTCAATGCGCCCAACAACAAAGACAATTGAAATTCGCAAGCTGTCAGTCAGGCCAACAAGTCGCATATTAATTTTTGGCCAATACGGATTTTGCTGGCAACCCCCATCCCGCACCATCACTCGACAATAGAACCAAAGCTTGGCGCTAAGAAAAACGTATTTACTTCTTTGCAAATGGCAAATTTTGAAATTCGATATTTGATGTGCTTTTGTTCGGCGCGAGATCGCGTAGTGTACGACACATAGAACGCCAAGTGACATTGATGGATACGTCAATCATTGGTTTGACAGCAACAACAACAATAGGGGTAGCGCACATCTGCGTGAGTCCGTCCGCTGTGCACACTGGCGATATTTAATATGCGGTCGCGTTGCGGCGTTTAAGCGACGATTTCCGACATTAATATGCCGCAGCCGCCGCCAATAATCAAATTTCGAACGTTATGTCACTTTAGGTTTGACAAGAATATGGCCAGATTCATTCTCATAGCGACGCTGTAAATATTCATAAACTATTAATGCGACATTAGAGGCGGTCGAGATGCTTTCGAGTGCAGCAAACAGTCAAAAAACTGTACAGCTATTTCAAGTTAGAATTGCTTAAAAGATTTTACCGCGTGTCTCATATTGATGAATGTTTTCAAACAGCTTTTGGTTGAGAATTTGCTTTGAGAAACCTTGATTAGAAAACGTGTTGGATTTACGTATAAATGCGCGCAACTTGAAAGGAGGCAATGCCGCCCGATTGGATACTCAGCGCACTAACAAGAGCAACCGACTATTATGTGCCATCTGAGAGGGTATCAGTTTCCTTCCCATCGCTTATTCATACCTTTCTAACTTAATTTCTAACTGGCGTAGCTATAGTGTGAATAATTAAAATGTACGTACTGATCGCTTGTTCAGATCTGGAAAATCTCCATCGACCAGATCGATGGAAAATTTAGAATGGAATGGATATGAGGGGAGCCGAGAACCTAGAGGAACCTCTTTCTTGGGGGGTTAAAGAAAGAAAATAAGAGAGAAGGGATAGGGACTACAAGAAACATTAGTATACCGTAAAGTACCCACCGGGAATAGTGGTAACAAAACGGCGCCAACGCGCTAATTGGATGTTCATGTTGGATGTAACATCGCCACTTGAACCAACCAACCCAACCAGGGACTACAAGTCTTCCTGCACGAATTTCCAGTATACTTAAATGAATCTTAGGAGATCATGTAGGATAAGAGAATGGACGATTGAAGACTTAGGGCCCTATCAAGAAAGATCCACTATTATGTGCCAGTTGAAGTGCTGCATTCCTAATTAGCATAGACACTGATTAGTCCTTAGCAGTGCTTCCGATATGCAAATTCCACCAACAACAGGATCTAATGAACGATTGAAGCATCCATATTGTGCACCTAGTCTGCAAATGTTTCGTACAAGTTTCTAACTAACATAAAGTGTGAAAGTTTTAGTATACTTGCCAAAGCATTGTTCGGACCTGCGATGAGGTTTTAAACTAAAAAAATTCGCTATAAACAGGACATGTACTTCATCTCTTTGTTATCCATCCATACATCCATGTCTTTGTCAATTACAGGAAGAGTTTAATTCTCGCCTATATACGAAAGTTATGAAATGGCCTCCCCGTGAACATTTTCCTAGCACCTATGACTTTGATGCGTTCAAGTCAAGTGTCCATTTATTCTTTATTCAGAAACTAATAATAATTAATAATAATTGACTAGCACGACAGCCCGCTTACTCGAGGCTAAGGCCTAGCTTCCCGCAACCACCCGTGTTGTGCGTGTGAATTTGTACGCGGGTGGAAGGGACCTGCAGTTTTATGCCGTTTCCGAACGGCAGGTTGGGAGCTTTTTCATAAGCAATTCATTCAGAAACTAATATTTATTTATTATGGAACCAAGGCGCCTTGGTTGCATTAAAAAGAAACTGCTTTCGAATGCCCAAGGATCGAATGCTTTTATAGCACATTTTATATGCCACACATACCGGCAAAGCTTATAAGACAGGTGGGAAATTATATCACCATTAACCTTTCCAGCACTATCAAGGAAAAAACCTCTCTGGACCCTTCCAGCTCTGTTAAGATATGAAAACACATGTCTGAACCGTATCAACTTTATCAAAATAGAAGAAGTCCCCTCCGAACCGTTTCGGCTCTTTTAAGCTAAAGAAAAGGAAGGAAAGAACCACTCCAAACCATATCAGCTCTATAAAGGTATGAAAACCCCCTCCGAGCCGTATCAACTTTATCAAAGTAGAAAAGACGAACCATTTCAGCCTCATGAAGGTACGAAAGAACCTCTCCGGACCCTTCCAACTCTGTTAAGGTATGAAAATACATCTCCAAATCTTATCAGCTTTCTCAAAGTAGAAAAAGTCCGCTCCGGACCATATCAGCTCTATTCTCTATCCGAGTTGTATCAACTTTATCAAAGTAGAAAGGGACCTCTACGAACCATTTCCGCCTTATGAAGGTACGAAAGAATCTCTCCGGACCCTTCCGGCTCTATTAAGGTATGAAAAAACATCTCCAAATCGTATTACATTTATTAAAGTAAGAAAATACATCTCCAAATTGTATCAGCTTTATTAAAGTAAGTCCTCTCCGAACCATATCAGCTCCATAAAGGTATGAAAAACCCTCTTCAAGCCGTATGAACTTTATCAAAGTAGAAAAAGACGCCTACGAACCATTTCAGTTTTATGAAGGTACAAGAAACCCACTCCGAACCGTTTCAGCTCTATCAAAGTTGGAAAAAACCTCTTTGAGCCGTATCAACTTTATCAAAATAAAAAAGGACCTCTCCGAACCATTTCAGCTACAGAAGATATAAATGAACCACTTCGAACCGTTTCAACTCTATCATAGTACGAGAAAACTTCTCCGAGTTGTATCAACTTTATTAAAGTAGAAAAGGATCCTCCGATCAGCCCTATAAGGGTATGAAAGAACCATTCCGAACTGTTTTAGATCTATCAAGGTACGAAAAGACCTTTTCGAACTGTTCCAATTCTATCAAATTAGGAAAAGACCTTTTCGAACCGTTCGAGACAAGAACCGTTTCAGACAAGATGACTGCTTCTTTAATGGAATCGGTTTCGCGTCGCAGTGGCTCTGTCAGATCGCGAGTCTAAGGCGATTTTCGATCACAGAAAATTCGCCTTACTTACAAAAAAACGGAAAACCACTATTTCTTCAAAATTATTGATTGAAGATGTTATTGCAGCCTAAGCTAGCAGCTTTCGAAATATATTAAGAAAATTCAGAAAATTTAATGAAATGCAAAACGAATCATAAAATATCGAAAAGTAGAAACACGCTGGGTCCCAGAAAAAGGCTGGAAACTGTACTTACAGCGTAGTAGACGAGTTCATCTGTCAGCATCGGCATCAGCCTAAAGATTCAGTGAAAGATAATTCTTACCAACAGGTGGTTCTGTGCAATTTCAAAACAATTTTATTTTTTTATTTTTTTTCATGCAATAACAAATTTAACATTCCTACCAATGAAAACCAAAATTATTATTATCAAAACTAATTTAACAAAATGGGATTTTTAAATATCGTTTAACTATTACTACTTTTTATATTCTATATATTTTTTATTATAAATATTTACTATATTTTTAAAAGTATTTTTTTTATTTTTATATACACTTAATTCTGTTTTTACACGGTATTCACCCAAACAAACTCGAACACACAAACAACTTAAGATCCCATTTAAAGAAAATTTTTATTTAACATCATCAGATAGGAAACAACTCTTTTGAATCTTAATTTGTGCAATGCCATTGTCGAAGTGCAATTAAAAACAATACAGAAAACCACAAACTTTGCATGCCACACACACAAACGCATTCCACACACACACACACACACACACACACATACAGCCGTCAAACGAAATGGATTGCAAGTCAGCAGTAACCGAGACTTTTATTTAATTGATTTCTTCCATTTTGGGGCCAATTAATTGACTCTGGCACGACTTTATATGCACAAAAGCCCAACTCAGCAGTTGAGCAACTCGAGGAACAATCAATTGCCAATTGCTGTCCAATTAATTGCGAAAAACCTTTACAACAACAACAACAAAAGGAACAGCCAACTAACAATAAAAACGTTTGTATTGGTTTCGAAACTTTTGCCGCCAACCAAACGAGAAATGTGAAATGGAGAAATGAATTGGAACAAAAAGTTGAACATTTATTGTATATGAAACGAATGGCACTTCCTTAATTGACGAGACAGTGCGACAGAAACTTGCCAAGGATCCAACTCGCTCTCTTTCTATTTGTCCTGCTCTCGTGGGCGTGAGAGGGCATTACTTGTTTTTTGGCACCAGCAACTTTTACAAAAACCAACACAAACCGATTCCAACACTAACATAAAACAACATACACTTTTGTTATAGTTGTTGTTGCTTTTGAGTATTTATTATCCTCCAGATACAATTTTAGATAAAAGCGCCAGCGCAGTATTCAATTTCGATTCGTGCGGTCGTTCGCATTGCGCGATACGAAAATGTTTTATTGATTTCGAAATTGTAAGAAAATTGTTTGCAAATCCCGCATAACAAACACACGGCAACAGTGCAGACCAACAAAGTGGCCAAGTTCGCAAAAGATGCAAAAAGCGAAAACTTGGCCTTAAATAGTTGCCAGCGCAGCCAAAGTGACCCGCATGCACACACACACACACACACACGCAATTCCACACTTGGCGCATATTTACACCGATTGTTTTCACTTTGTTAACTTTTTGAAACTTTTTAAAAGAGCCATCAGAGAAAAAAAATCACAAACTTTGCTTTGCTTTTGATTTGGCCACTTTTTGTATTTCTCGGTCTCGGTCGCTCTCTCTCTCTCTTTCTGTACTTTGTCCATTGTTGGAGCATGGATGGCAACATGAAGTGTGAGCGACCGAACGACAAAAAGGCCAACGGCCATTTCAGCCCATTACACACGCTATCTGCGCAAATTCATTGTCCTGACGGGATTCGTGTCCCTTTGGCTTATGTTGCACACTCTTCCAATGCTGTTCGAATGGCTGCCTGAGTGTGTGTGTGTGTGTGTGTGTGTTAGAACACTTTTTATACACATCCAAACCATATACTCGTACATATGTGTGACTATACAGCGGCGGGTTAAGTTGTAAATCTTGAAAAATTGCCATTCAATGCAAACATTCAAACATTCATCAATAAGTTGGTCCGCTGGCGCTGCATGTGTGAGTGTGGCTAACAAAATACACTGAAAGTATGTAAGGAACGTTTTTGTTTTTAAATTTTATCGACTAACCTTTTCTTTGAAGGTGAAAAACTTATAATACTTAGCTCAGTAATAAGCGCTATGACTCAAAAATCGGTGGTCATTTAGAAGAGTAGCTTAGTATTAGTATTCTAGTCTAGAAATTCTAAAAAAAAACGATTTTTTTTTTAAATTCCATATTTTCAAAGTTTAGACATTTAGAATTAAGCCTCAAAGAGAATTTACGGAAATTCGAATTATTTTCGGAGTTATAGTTAATTTTGTGACGCACCACTCAGACTGCCGAACTGAGACTGTAAACTTTAAACACGTTTTTTTCGAGACTACTTTTTTCGATACGGTTGACATGATATCTCAACGTAGAGGTTTTTGTAATTTGTTTTTTTTTTACTATTTTTAAAAAATTACCAAAGTTGAAAAAAGGAGGCAAAAAATTACGTTTATTTTCAGAAAGACGTCATTTTGTGCAAAAATCTTTTTCTTCAAATCGGCTACGTCCAGCTAATTCTACTATCCTTGTTTAATAGGAATTAACCTTAGTTTTATGTTTCAAATCACCAGCAGGATTGGAATCACGTCAACCAGGACACACCTTTTTTTTTAGTGCCCACTTTGCCGCCTCTACCGACATCAATTTTGAATTTTTTTTCAACTATTATACATTTTTATACTTTGCAAGTATCAATAAAAAACTGATAAAAACATGGATAGTAAAAATGATTACTGTTTTTTTTTATTACGCTCATAAAATCACCTCAAAATCGAGCCTCTAGACTAGAATACCTCCTTAAGTCGAAAACTGAAGTTTGAAAGCCATATGCACATAAGATGTTCGCCCAATTAATTGTTGCTTTAAAAGATTTAAGCTTAAAAAACTGGATTTTTCAAAACGTATGAAATAAGTACATTTAAGAGCCTTAACTTCTTTAAAACTCCCGACTCAACAATAACTCAATTCTCTTATGTGGACTCTTTCATATGGCCACAGATATATTAAGTAGTGTCCGACCTAAAAATCGCCATCGGCATCAGCTGAAACCTGTATCAAACACGAATAGTTTTTCTAAATGGCTTCGAACTTTACTAAGGTTTACTTTCCATGGTATCAGAATGGGCCAAATTGCTCTTTTGTCCAGCTTTCGAACGTTCCTGGCATATGTGTCTTGGCCACATGACTCTTAGGGAGGAGCTACTAGAGCTCGAGTTACTGGATATTCTTCGCTTTACAAAAGTGATCCAACTAAAAGTGATCCAGAGTGTTTGGGAAGTTTGATGTCAAGTGTTGCCTATTGAGAGTCACGCAACGGTGGAGCTGGCCAGGTCTACTTCAAGTTGTTGCGAGCCCGGGTGCATGCTGGTGAAGGGGGGCGGAAATGGCTGGAGTACACAGGACAGCAATGTCTACGTACCTGTGTCCATGGCCACTTCCAACAATATGCAATAAAAATGTCCTTTGTACATCTTCTTTTTACTCAATGTTTTCCATTTAACTCTTCCTCCCAGTTGAGTGAAATTCCGTTTTAATTTTAGAAAAGAAAACATCAGCAGTTACCAGAGACTCACTTAAATTTTCTAAAAAAATATACATCAAAATATAAAAACTAGGGAAACTTGCCAAAAATCGTAATTTTGCTTATTTCATTTACTACGTGAACTCTCTAAAAATCTCACTTTCTCACCACACCCATTAAACTAAAACAATGTCTTCATGCGACATGAGCGTGTGACCCACTACTAATAGTCTATGGTTGCCTAAGAGTTTCTTTGAACTGAATCGTTTGATCTCCATATCGCCTTACCGAAATATACAAAATTAATTTTTGGTTTAATTTTTTTGATTTTTGACCAACGTCACCTATGTAGCTCATACTTTTCTCAGTAAAGCACAGAATCGTTTGATTGGTTTTTATTATTTGATATACTACCGCTAATGTTTTTTTATGTGAATCATTTGACACCCATATCGGCTTTTATGAATGTATAATATCTGACTAATGTTACCAGAGTAGGCGGGGCAGATGGTTGTTTTTGATTCCACATATAGCTAAAATTTGTCTTAATTAAACGCTGAATTGTTTGATACCCATATCACCAATTTTGAATTTACCAAAGCAGATTTATATTGCTAAATTGGGCGTGGCAATGGTTAACACTGATTCCATACACTCAACTTATGCTTTCAACGCTGAATCGTTTGACACTCTTTATCACCTTTTTTTGTGAATATTTTTTTTCCTTGTTCACTCCTCTCTGGAGTAAAGGGCCCCCACAAGACTCTTCCAAGTGAATACATATTAGCTGGTTTATGTTGCTAGAAAGGGCGTGGCAGGTGGGTGTGATTGAATTCACATAGCCAATATTTGCCTCAATTAACACTAGAATGCCCAAGGTAGTCATTTTGAATACATTGAGGTATTTTATTGTAAATAACTTTTGTTGCATCGCTTTCTAAAAAAATATCCTATGTGACTTTTATTAATTTTTAAAGCTAAATGGAATAAATTAATAAAAAAAATTGTAAAAAAATTTGTTTCCCCAATTTTGCAAAATTTACCTTAAATGCCCAAAAGGAGTCATTTTGACTACCTACATATATAAAATTTTCAGCAAATCTTACTGATAAATAGACAAATATGCATCTGAAATTGCGAAATATGAAAATTTCAAATAATTGCCAATATTAAAAAATCTGACTAATATCATAGTACGCCAAGTTTTTCAATTCAAAATTCACTCATAAAATTCATTCAAAAATTCCAAATTTAATTCCATTTTATCCCATTTATGTGTAAAGTACGCTATTTTATTTAAATGAATTTACTTTGTAAACCATACAAAAATAAAAACTAAATGCTTATTTTAGTTTAATCTCGTGTACATTTGTTCATATTTGCTACTTAAAAACCAATAAAATGAAAAAAAAAGTCAGTAAACAATAATGTTATTAAAAATGACTACATATGGGCATTTTAGGTATATTAGGAATTTAAGGTATTTAGGTCGGGCATTCTAGTGTTAAACGATGAATTGTTTGATACCCATATCGCTTTTTTGCATTCACTAAAACCTTTTTCTGTTATTTTCTAATGTGAGTGCGACAGTAGTCCAGACCGATTCCATATAGCTTTTGTTTGGCTCAATTAAAAGCTGAATTACCCATATTGCTTTATATGAATATTCCATCGTTTGATCGTTGAATTCTATATTTTATTGATTATAATCATAAATTACAATAATTGTTTTTATTATTATATTGTTACGAATACCAGTTCTAGTGGGCTAGTACGTATCGCTGGAGTGTGCAATTTAAAATAAAAACACACTTAATTTCTCAAACGCAGTCAATAACAACCAACAGTCACTTTATTTCACAACTTTCACACTTTACGGTCTTTACACTTAATTATTTTCTTAATTACTCCGTGTGGCACCTTCACTAGTCAAAATCAGACTGACTCGCTGCGCCGCACCCGGCTGCTTTTTATACCTGTCCGGCCATCGCGCAGATCGTTCTCGCACATTCCAGAGTGGACTAAAGGTTTCCATGATGATCGCGACCATCATTGCCAGGTTGGACTAAAAGTTCACATTATCGCGGCCATCATTGCCAGGTTGAATAATGGCACGGCGCGTAGCGACAGGGTTGCTTTGCACAGCGACAGACTGTCTTATCGTTACAATATTATTATAATAATTATAAATAATTATTTGATGATCCTAAATTAAGCTACATGAAACGCTGAGTCGTTTTAAGTGTTAAAGTGGCCGTGACACTTGATTCTGACTGATTTCACCCCACCTATAGTTGCACCAATGAACTTCTAAATCATTTTAAATCTATATCGCAGTATACAAACAATTTCGTAGCCGACTTTTGTCACTACACTGGACCAACTTCATATAAAACATGTAAATTTAACTCTCATTAGAAATGATTTGGTAGCTATTCACAGCAAATTATTTCACTTTTAATGTTTTGGTAATTTCCAGCTGTGAGCACAGCTTCCAAAGGTACAAACCGTTTTCTTTATTTAATGTGACCAAAATCGAGATACGAACCCACAACCAACCAACTCGCAGTCAGAACCATTAACAACTGAATTGCTTTAGTCGTCAAAGCTAACTATTTGACATGCTAAAAATTCCAGCGTGTCTGCGACTTTTCCGCTGTGCATGGCGACACGACTTATGGTCGCTGCTCCCAAGGATAACACACATAGTCAAATCTGTCCATTTAGCCAATAAATCCTTGAAGCAGCTTATTTTAGCCGTCTGCGCATAAATATGGCGAGGCGACATTGGTCGGGCGCACAACGTTGCACTTGGCGGGTTTTTATGTGCCGCTGCCCGCCTCCCTCCGGCGCGCGCCGTCAGCAGCCGCTCGGCATTATTTAAAGAATTTTTTTTGTATTTTTTCCGCCGGCTGTGAATTACATGAAGACACATTTTTTTGTCGCCTCTACCAGCATCACAAATGCTCTTCGACGTGTTAAGGCATTGTCCATGTGTGTGTGTGTGTGTGCGCTTTAAATACTTGCTACGTCCATTTAGAATTCTCTCTCTCTCTCTCTCTATGAGTGCATGTGTGTGTGTGTGTGTTAAGTACACAGCGGCGCATAAGTTTCGGAAAAATGCTTAAGCTGACATTGGATTTCGGTTGCCGAATTGGATCTGGGCGCGCTTTTCAATTCTTGTCAATGCCACTCTTGTTGTTATTGTTGTTGTTATTGTCATTTTGTCGCTTGTTTAGACTGGGCCTTCTTGCTTTTGTTGTTGTTGTTATTGTTGCTATTGTGTTATCTCGAGTGTTGCGACCGGCCGCACTTTCTCTATCTGCAAATTGTTTTTGCATTCGTAAAATCAAAGGACTCTTGAACATTAGCCAACAACAAATGTACGGAGGACATGCTTCAAATTGCGGAAGTGCTTTACAAGGATATGTGAACACTGTTGCTTTAGTAGAATATCTGTTGTGTGTTTGTGTGCAGAGAATTTAGTTGTTTGTGCCGGCTTTTAATTTTATTTCATTTTTGTTTTTTTTTTGCATTCTTCACACTTGCATTGCCACAAGGACAACAGAACAGACAATAGCAGCAATAATGTACTCTATGGAGACACAACATCTCGTTGCATGTTTACTTGTATTGAAAAATAAATTGCAACGCAAGTAGGGTGAAGCACTTCTGTGCCCCAGCTCCTCCTCTCTTCTATGCTTTTCTTACCATTGCCTACACGCGCACCTCGCTGGCCAGTTGCTGCTCGGCATAGCAACATCCTCCAGCATATCTGATGCGCATAAATCACTCAGAAGGATTTTATTGTTTTCCAAAGGACATGCACACAGCGTTGTCCTGTGCTATCGTGTACGCCGCTGCGCTGTTCGTTGAATTGAATTAGTTTATCAGAGTCGACGAATTGCTTTTAATACTTTGATACATCTTTATTATAATTTACCAGCACCAACAGTGACAGCTACATTCAGCAGTGCAAACACACACACATACACAGATAAACACGCACACACATACAATCACTAAAGTCGCCTATCTGCTTTCATACGCGGCAAGTTTATTTGCGCTCTGCGCTGCGCCCTAATCCTTTTTTCATATGCAGTTTAGTTATTTTGTTGCATGCTTTTTGGCGCGCCACCATGCGCAGCGCTTGCTGTCGTTTCGCGTGCCGTGTTCTCTCTAAATTTGTCTGTGTCCTGTGTTTATTTTCAATTAGGGATTAACATATTTTCCATGCGCCGTGCAATTTATGTTTGCGCAAATTGTCGGCAAAAATCCGTGAGCGCGTTGTCGCTGCCGAGCGTAATGTGTGTTGTGTTAGGGAATTTGCTGAAATTATTTACATACCTTTGGAAATGTTCATGCAAAGACTTTGGAACATCAAAGTGTGCAACATTTCAAGCCATGAACCCGGTAGGAAAATTAAACTTTCACCATAATACCAAAGTATGTCCTCCGGAGACCTCAAGTCCTTTTCGAATCAATGCATCAATCAATTAAATTTTCAATCAATGAAAAAATTTCATTGCGAAACATTGTAGATGAGGCCAAAAGGACGCATGATTAGTAATTAATGAGTAATAAGATTTATTAGGGACAGTTTAACGTTTTTATCTTTTAAAAATATTTCATACTAGCAGGGCCCCGCGGCTTTGCATGCAAGTTTTAAGTTAATGGACCCAATAAATCTAATTTTTCTTAACACTTTACTGGCCCCTTAAATTTTCATGAAAAATTGCTTATCTAATTATATTTCACTTGAAGTGCTTTCACCATGTTTTAAGTCAATTGACAAATTAAATCATGTTTTCCCATACAAACTCTTGACCCAATTTTTGAAAAAATGAAAAACATGTGTCTTTGTAATTTTTTTGTGTTTTCAGAAACTTTGAAGTGAATAGGTTTATTGGTTCATGTTTTTTTTTTGGAATCTTTCCGTATACGAACCTTAACCCATTGTTGACCCCGTTAAATTTTTATTTTTGAAAATTTTTTAAATATATCAAAATTAAAAAGTGTCGAATTATTTTTTATTTAGAGTATTTTCTCCAAGTTTGAAATCAATAGTCCCATTAAATCACGTTTCCTCGTACAACACCTTAAGCCATGTTTTGCCCTTTTAGACCCCGAGGTTCATTTTTCAAGATGTGCCTATTGTTTAAATTGCATGTTTGTAGCTTCAGCGGTTTGGGCTGAGCGATGATGAATCAGTCAGTTAGTCAATCAGTCAATCAGTCAGTCAGGAAACACAATCGTTTGTAACTACTTAGATAAGTGAAAGTAAGTAACTTCTCTTCTTCTTCTTTCTCTCAACACTTGTACTGTATTAACTGTTTCTTCCTTCAATACCTAACCTTACTTTCTCTTTCTTCAAGCACTCTTCATGCTAATTCTTTCATTCAGTATCCTTTCAGCCTTCCTGCCAGCCTTCTTAAGAAAGATAGGCACAAAGAGTTGGCTCACTAAGGCAGTGGGAACCACGGGGAATTCCAATATGAACCTTGCTACCTCCCTGACCATAAGAGTACTTAACACTCTTAGTTAGAAACGAGAAGCCCAGAATTTTAAAATTGCTTCTTTTTCTTCTTCAAAATAACGACCACAGAAATCATTGGAAGGCAAACCTAGTCTTTCAGTACCCATCGAGTAATCCACCCATTAGAGAATGTCCTGTGAGTCCAAAAACCACGGTTTGGATGGGGTTCTAACCTATAATCTGTTGCCGTTTCTTCTTCTTCTTCTCATTACTGTATGAATAGCTTCTTAACAGCGATAGTCAAATTTGTGTGGCCCATTAACACATTGAAAGTCTGCTGTTCCGCTTAGAATCTATTGACGACTTCAAGGTTAGTGTTAACGATAGGTCGTAGTGGCAGCCTTCTTATGAAAAAGCTCACTTAAACACAAAAAGATGGCTTACATATCATGGCTCCAACATGTTTACAGTCCCATTAGTTCATTGAAAGAATGAATTCGTTGTTTGCAGAAATTACAATTTGATGAAATGATTTTATTTCTTTTATTTTATTTTATATTATTTTATTTATTTTATTTTATTTTATTTTATTTTATTTTGTTTTATTTTATTTTATTTTATTTTATTTTATTTTATTTTATTTTATTTTATTTTATTTTATTTTATTTTATTTTATTTTATTTAATTTTATTTAATTTTATTTAATTTTATTTAATTTTATTTTATTTTATTTTATTTCATTTTATTTTATTTTATTTTATTTTATTTTATTTTATTTTATTTTATATTATTTTATTTTATTTTATTTTATTTTATTTTATTTTATTTTATTTTATTTTATTTTATTTTATTTTATTTTATTTTATTTAATTTTATTTAATTTTATTTAATTTTATTTTGTTTTGTTTTATTTTATTTTATTTTATTTTATTTTATTTTATTTTATTTTATTTTATTTTATTTTATTTTGTTTTATTTCATTTTATTTTATTTTATTTTGTTTTATTTCATTTTATTTCTTTTATTTTCTTTTCTTTTATTTTATTTTATTTAATTTTATTTAATTTTATTTTATTTTATTTTGTTTTATTTCATTTTATTTCTTCTATTTTATTTTATTTTATTTTATTTTATTTTATTTTATTTTATTTAATTTTATTTAATTTTATTTAATTTTATTTAATTTTATTTTATTTTATTTTATTTTATTTTGTTTTATTTTATTTTATTTTATTTTATTTTATTTTATTTTATTTTATTTTATTTTATTTTATTTTATTTTATTTTATTTTATTTTATTTTATTTTATTTTATTTTATTTTATTTTATTTTATTTTATTTTATTTTATTTTATTTTATTTTATTTTATTTTGTTTTGTTTTGTTTTATTTTATTTTATTTTATTTCTTTTATTTTCTTTTATTTTATTTTATTTTGTTTTATTTCATTTTATTTTATTTTATTTTGTTTTATTTCATTTTATTTCTTTTATTTTCTTTTATTTTATTTTATTTAATTTTATTTTATTTTATTTTATTTCATTTTATTTTATTTTATTTTATTTTATTTTATTTTATTTTATTTTATTTTATTTTATTTTATTTTATTTTATTTTATTTTATTTTATTTTATTTAATTTTATTTAATTTTATTTAATTTTATTTTGTTTTGTTTTATTTTATTTTATTTTATTTTATTTTATTTTATTTTATTTTATTTTATTTTATTTTATTTTATTTTATTTTATTTTGTTTTATTTCATTTTATTTTATTTTATTTTGTTTTATTTCATTTTATTTCTTTTATTTTCTTTTATTTTATTTTATTTAATTTTATTTAATTTTATTTTATTTTATTTTATTTTATTTTATTTTATTTTATTTTGTTTTATTTCATTTTATTTCTTTTATTTTCTTTTATTTTATTTTATTTAATTTTATTTTATTTTATTTTATTTTATTTTATTTCATTTTATTTTATTTTATTTTATTTTATTTTATTTTATTTTATTTTATTTTATTTTATTTTATTTTATTTTATTTCATTTTATTTTATTTTATTTTATTTTGTTTTATTTTATTTTATTTTATTTTATTTTATTTTATTTTATTTTGTTTTATTTAATTTTCTTTCATTTAATTTTATTTTATTTTAATATATTTTATTTTTTTTATTTATTTTGATCTACAGAACGAAAAAAAATAAGAACTAAGCTTTCAGTAATCCAAGTTTCAATGCTACTATTTAAATGCTCAAATAAAAGTTTCACTATCAAAATCGGAGCTTCCTGCGAAATCAGTCCTCCCTTCCTGAACATCCCAAGTAGCGCTTGTGCACTGTTTTGTTATCGAGGCCTCGATGTTTACCTCCTTGTAAGAAGAGAGAACTAACCTTAAAGGAACCTTTTCCCATTGTTTATGAACGACCAAATGTTACGCATGCGCAGGAACCAAGATCAGTGTTGACCCACTCTGATCGACTCAACTGCTGACTCCATTCTTTGAATATCGATGTCAGGAAATTGTGACTTCAGTCGCTGCCTAACTTTAATTTCGTTATGAGTTAAGTCAGAGCTTTTATACCCATCTGACTGTTAGAGAATATATAAACTTTACTTCCTTGGACATTTCGCTCTATGAGAATACTACATGCTGAAAAACGCTAGAGATATCCGCAAATTGAAAAACCCCTTCTATCGGCAAATTCTCATAACAGACAAACGCTCCTACACCACTTCCCATCATTGAACTGTTCTACGTGTTGAAGAAAAGATTCTTTTATAGTGAGTTTGTATGAGTATCTCCTTCACTCCTCTATCGAGGCAAAACTATGGAGAGATTTCTCTTATAGTAAGTTTCGATGACATTACTGTCGAAATGGATCTTCTTGGCGGTAAAGTTTGTTGCTTCGTTCGGGTGCAGTGACACTGTGCCTTAACCCTTTCGACCCCGAATTTTACCCTGTGTATTGATTTTACAATTTTAGCTTAAATTGCTAATAACTAAACGGTTAAATAAATTTTGTATCAATATTTTTTAATTACAGAAAAATTATTTAATATTTATGGAAAAATACAAAATTATCACTTTTTGATTTTATTTAACCATTATTAAAGAAACAGGGCTCTGATCAAACGCGCCCAATTCGTAGACTTCAATTAGAACACAAACTTTTCCTGGTATAGCTGCAAATTATTGGAAATTATTTTGGGGATAATAGTAAAATTTTTGTAATTTGCTTTGCATTTACTTCTAAAAATATTAATTTGTTGGTGCCTACTTAAATTAAACCCATAAAGCAATTGTAGCTTTTGCTATAAGATGACAAATAAGCGAAGTTGCTCTCAGGCAACTTTTGGGGTCGAAAGGTTTAATGTCCTGTAATGGCTCCCGAAGTCTCAAAGTCTTTGAAAAAATATTCTTTCCGACTAGCTAACAATGAAACAGATTACTTCAACTTATTAGAAAGATGCGAGTTAACCAAGAAAATCCACATTTATGAGGCTCATGAAAATATTTTCAATTTATTAAAATCCTGTTTAAAAATGTAACTAAACTTAACTGATTTTCATGGAAAATGTTCAGTATAATAGTAGTAATAATATAATAATAGTATACTATAAATAATTCGGTCAAGATCGACCAACAAAACGTTATCTTCGCTCGCTGTCTGGTCTTTTTTTAATAGCCATAAAATTACACTTGCAAATAATTCAGTACAGCTGCATAATCCGCAGCGTAAATTCTGAAGCGATGAGAATTTCACAACTTGCCATTAATATTCCTTGCGAGAGATATTTTTGGAACGCCGCAACGCCGGCTCGACTCGAAGATGCATAAATTCAAATACTGGCGCACTCAGCGATTGCCGCTCCGCACATTTAGCACCACATAAATTTCAAACTGAACGCTGGCAGCGGTTCGAGCGGTGGACGGGGCTGTGTGGATATCCAAAAGGATAACCACAATAAGAACACATTTTTCACAGTTTTTACAATTTTCGCAATTTTTCCCAATTGCGCAAATATATGCACGTGCGGCTGTCTCCGCCGCCCCCCTCACACTGGTTGCCACGCAACCTATGAAATTCCCACGAAAAATGCATAAGAAAAATCTATTTTTTCAGAGACTTTCGTTGACAATGAGCATTGTAGCCAGTTTTTGTTCTTGTTTTTGTTGTTGCCATTTATTGTTGTAATTGTTGTTGTAGTTGGCATCATTGAAAATCCATTCATATCAATTTTTCAATTGCGCGCCAAAAAGGAAACAATTTCTGATTTGTTTTTTTTTTTTGTTCTTTTGCTTTTTGGGGTTTTGTTGTCCTTCGGATTTTCGTTGTGCGCAAACCCAAGAAAATGCCAGTCGAACCAAAAAGCAAAAAAAAAAAACATGACAAAAATAGCAAAGCACAATTCAAGGATGCCACACAATGCGGTGCGCTGCGACATTCCGCCGCAGCAGTCGGCGGGCGGCGCGGACCGCACAGATGATGAAGTGTAGCCAAGCGTGCGGCAGGCGTTGCTCAAATACGCGTCCTTCTGATACTTACGACTGCTTGCAGCTGCTCTTGGCAACGCGCTGCACGAACGGCCGAAGGGGGAGAGGTGGGAGGAGGAGTGAGCGTCGGAAATGTGTATTTATGCATAGATCAAAGATCAAAATGAATATTTTATTTGATTTTACAAGGAAAGTATTTTAGCAATGCAATCACAAGGATAATCGCAGGTCCTTAGAGATTTTCATTTACTTGCTGCTGAATGCTGCCACACCCCGGCCCGCAGCGCTGCACGCCCTCAAAGTGCCCAACTTTGGCGCGATTGTTCGTGCTTTCTGTGGCTGCGTGTTGCCTGTTGCGGTGAAAACGATGTCGTCAATGATGACGTTGACGATGACGATGACGATGACGTTGACGCTGACGGTGATGGGCACATTCGAGTATCTTCAAGGATAACAGCGTTTAAGCGATTTCGTTCTTTGTGTTTATTGTCGAAAAATGAATAGAATGGAAGAATATGGCGATTTGAGTGGCTGAAAATATTAATACAAGTCGCTTATTTCTTGCAGGTATTTAAATCAAGTTGTAAAGTTTCTTGATGACAATTTAAAATTATTTCGATTTATTGATTATTAAAAATGTTAAATATTTGTAATGGTTTTTAATGGTGTTGTCATTGGTCTAGAGGCCGTTAGATTGGATCTGCTGTGCGATGACTTATGCCGCAACTGCAGGGATGAAGACTGCAAGGTAATTGTCGCGCAGCTTCTCCGCACATGTCCAGCACAGTGGGACCTTCCTAAGCAAACCTGGAGACCTTTAGAAGATGCACCCAAGCATCATTAACAAATTCATCACAGCCACCAAGTGGCTTTCATCAACTGGAAGTGAATAGGTGATGAGTTTGTAGATGATATAAGTGATGCCCTAAAGGTTTCAATTTAATCTTAAAAAATATTATGTTCAGAGCTTTTTGTGCATCAAAAAATGTTAATACTTAAAGGCACAAAAGAAGAAGAAGAAGAAGAAGAGCAAAGACTATGAATCTAAAAATTGTTAACAATATATTTGCCAGATCAGGAGATTTCCTCGTAGATTTAGAATATTCTTGGCCTTTTAGAGAATTATTTATGAGAAGGTTTAGGAGATTATATTTTATGTTAGGGGATTTTTCGGATCCTTAGTGGATTTTTGGGACATTTTTGGATAACGAAGTATGATATATTGGAAACACTGGCAGCAAAACATATTTTGGCAACTATTTTAACAATCAAAGCATTCTATTTTGTTACAAATTTGTAAGCTTACAAAATTTAAGCTCGTTCTCACTTATTGCTGTCACAAGGAAATCCCGTCAAAAATGGCACTTTTTATTTAATTCATTTGTTATATGTTTTGTTTTTGTTAAGTTATTGTTGCTGAAACTGAAGATGAATAAAAAAGGGCTGCAGTAAAAAAAATTATGGGTATATATTTTTATGTTTTTATGATAAGTTAATACCTTTAAAATGACGCAAATTATACCAAAACTTTAGGAGATTTTTTTACTTTTGGTACGAAATTTCAGTATTTTTTTAAGGTTTAGGAGAAAGCAATTTCAGGTATCTGGCAACACTGATAGTCCCTTAAACAGGAAGTACGAGAGACACGACATCAGCATTTTTATGGCTCAGTATTTGCTGATGAAAGGCTGAACGGCTTTATGAAAGAACTGAGTTTCTTACACTAACTTATGCATTGAATCACCTTATTGACTCTCAAATATTTAATTAATCGATCCTTATAGCGCTAAACCTTATAGCGGTACTAACCCCTAAACTGGCTCTGAAATACGTCCATAAACTCAACAAAATTGGCTGTGAAAATATATTAAATCTGATGTCGATTGGACAGACATGTTGATACATAGTCAACATAGCCACATTTATCTGCTAAGAGGGGAATCGGTAATATATTTTTGTAAACTCGAACCTAAGGTTTAATTAAGCAATTCAGCGTTCGAAGTTGTGGTTCATAAATGGATCACTCAATCAATCATGATTGGACACCACGTAAGGAGGATTGGAACAGCCACAGTAGACAATATTGATGCGCGTTAAAAAAGTCATTAGGCACTGAATTTAAAAAGTTTGTTAACTAATCAGATAACTCTGAGATAACTGGCTACAATAATTATGGGGCATGGCAACTTAAGACCACACCTACCACGACTCAAACTTGCTGCTTACTTACCTGTAGACTACGTTTAGAGGAAGACAACACACACTCACACATAGTGTGTCGGGTCCAATATTTTTGAGTGGAAGATTGATCTATGAAGAAAAGAACAAGCTAACCTATGGACCATAAGTCACAAATCCAACTAGAGATAAGGCGTGACATAGAAAGTCTGAGGAAGGTCTATAATAGAGTCCTGCACGAGTATGCATTTTTGCTATTCGAAAACATTCAAATGCTTTTGAATAGAATACTTCACTTCATCTCTGCGGACCGGTCCGAATGAATACGAGTACAGCTCTTCGAATACTTCGCAAAGTTCTCGATTACCGAATACGAGCACTGCAGTATTCGCTTCTCACCGAATACGAGCACTGCAGTGTTCGCTATTCACCGAATATGAATAGAAACGAGAAACGACGCTCGCTGGTTCTCGTTTCTATTCGTTTCGTTGTACACATTCCTCGAATACCAAGTACCCGTACAGTATGTACAGTAGTGTAGCCGCCAAAATAAATATATTCATGCAGGACTTTAGTCTATAATGACGGTCGCCTTTCGAATAACTAACTACGAAGAGGTAGAAGGAAAACGCTAAATTAATGATTTAATGTCAACAAAGTAACAAAGTGATTCCGAGATGTTCCCATTTGTGCAGAGATACAAATTTTGATGAAGAGAAAAGTAAAAGTTGTCCATTAAAATCTATTAAAAAAAAAACCTGTAGACCTGAAAACTTGAAATAGTTTATAAATTGTAAGATTAGTTTGGTGTTTTTTTATTACTATTTTAAGTAAATAGTAGTAAAAAGATAAATAATAGTAAGTAATATAACACCGTGCGACAAAAATTAAAAAACGTTGTCACACCGAAAAAAATCCATATGGGCGTGAAACTAGAGACCAAACATAGTAATACTGCGTACTCAGTTTTTTATTTCTACATCCTTTGTCCTTTTAAAAGGACTTCAAAATTTTGAAGGGGATACAAAATAAAAAAAATATAAAAAATACTTAACCTCGTTAGAATATGGCGATATGTATATCAAATGAAAGAGAAAGGGCTAAGAATTTAAATAAAATTAATTTTTTATCTATTTGTAAAAAAAGGATATGAAAAAGGTCCTTTGAAAATTTTAATCCTTTATATCCATGAAAACTTATAAAGAATTTTCTTGAAAAGTAAGTATGTTGAAACCCCAAATCTCCTTGATCACGTGTCAAAATTTCATTATTCTCGCTTCATTGATTTTGTATCTTTTTATAATTTAAAATACTGATACTCAAATAAATTAGAATTTTTGTACTTCATTAGAATTGCAGCTTCCGCCTTTTTAATAACTGCGAACCAACAAAGTTAGAGTAATGAAATTTTGACACGTGATCAGGGAGATTTGGGGTTTTAACATACTTACTTTTCAAGAAAATTCTATATAAATTTTCATGGATATAAAGGATTAAAATTTTCAAAGGACCTTTTTCATATCCTCTTTTTACAAATAGATAAAAAATCAATTTTATTAAAATTCTTGAGCCTTTCCTGTTTCATTTGATATACATATCGCCATATTCCAACTAGTTTAAGTATTTTTTATATATTTTTTTATTTTTTATTGCCTTCAAAATTTTGAAGTCCTTTTAAAAGGACAAAGGATGTAGAAATGAAAAACTTAGTACGCAGTATTACTATGTTTGGTCTCTAGTTTCACGCCCTTATGGATTTTTTCCGGTGTGAAAAATGCTGTCGTACGGTGTAATATGTAGCAAGAAATATGAGTAAGTAATAAATACCTATTATGAAGGAACTAACAAAAATACGATTAGTTGGCAACGCAGGTAAATAACATGTGACGAGATTGAAACATTTCTTGTGACCATCTCAAAGTGTTTCGGGGATTCCAGACCAGACTTTTTTCGTAGAGCATTAAACACGCAAAGGTTGATCAAAATCTTTGACTAATGATAAAGGCGCTGCTCTGGTGAAGTTCAAAATTGATGGAGAACTAAAATGATTGCTGACAAAATGGGCTTGAAATCCATGATGGAAATGTTCTGTGGGAGGGCGAATCCTCCGGTGGCTCAAAATCTTCGAAATTTGAGAATGAATGGCCCTGGAAACTGTAATGAAGTTTGGTCCCACACAGTGGCGCAAACAGGATTTCATTTGGGGGGCTTTCGTACAACTTTTGAGCCGAATACAATTTGAGACCATATTTTGTACCAGCCAATTTTTGTGTTTGGGGGTGGGGTTTGAACCCTAAAACCCCCCTGAGTGCGCCAAGTGCAACACACAAACAAAACTACAGTCAATGGAATGGAGCCCAGTATGTTTCAATTCAATCCATACAACAGAAGTTAGGAACAAAAATATTGAAGTCAATTTACTTCATCAGATAACATCAAAATGTTATAATAAAAAATTTTATAAAAGTTTGTTTTGAATAAATACACAAATTAGAGACTACTTCAATACTTACAACAACAGCTACATCCAAGTAAAATTATTATTTTTATATGATTTTCATCGTTTAGCCAACCATATGTTCTGCTCTTTTTTACTTTGTTATTTCACAAGAACTTTTTTTCATTTATTTAATTTTGGTTTCTTTTGTGCTCCACATCGATGCGCTGCAAAATTTGATAAACACAATAAATGACAATGGATTAGGCTTTATTCGATTGTCAAGTTGCGGCCCTTTCCAAATGCTCATTTTTTTCAATTTCAGTTTTGACATTTTGTTGGTAGCATCGAAGTTGTTCTTTGTTTTGTTGTGAGTCGCTTTATCCTTTTTGCCTGATCTCCCTCTGCGGCATGTTAAATGCAATTGTCGTAAATCGCTTACGGACTTTTGTATATAAATGGCCTTTTGGTTGCGTTTTCTACCCTCAGTCACTTAACCTTCTGTGCCGCACCACAGCACGAGGAAACGATTTACTTGCTGGTGCTTTTTTAATCTCTCTCTTCAATCGGTTTCAGTTTGTACGACAATAAATTAATTTACAATTTCGTATTTCATTCAATAGCCAACATATGAAATTCTCATCAAAAAATTTGTCTTTGTAAATCTTTCATAGTGAAAGAATGACGAAGGTGCACGTGGACGACTTGTAACGCATTTCTTATCCTTTCAAGTTTTTCTATTCTGTACCAAATTATTGGTTGACGCGTTTTTTAATATTGGAAGAGCGAATTTTCAGTTCTATTCAGACTGATTACTTCCAAAGAATAAAAGATCAAAAGATAGAACATTTAAAATCTAAATTATCATTTCTATTCAGAGCAAATACTTTGAAAGGATAGAAAATAAAAAAGGGATAATTGAAAATCTTAACTTTGAACACCATTCAGAATGACTTACAAAAAATACTCGTACTTAGGAATCTTTCATAGATGCCGCTGGTTTTGTCTTCCATCGTTCGCGGTTTCCTTTTACAAGAAATCTTTCTCATTTTATCACTTATCTCTTTTGCCTTGACTACCAACTGCCTTAGTTTTTAATTTTCTTAAATCGAACCGAAACATTTAATTCTCTGGCTACCAGCCTCTCTTTCAATCTCCCCTTTGCGAGCCATCCATTTTCTCTAAGTCGTTGACTTTTTCTCCCGAAACTATTCGTTCTTTGTCTAAGAGCCTCTTATATATTCCACCCTTTTCCTCTGAATCTTTACTTCTTCCTTTTGTATGTTTTTTTCTACTTACATTAAGTCTTCTTCCCTAAATCTTTCGGTTTTTTAATTAGAAATAGTTATATCTTTGAATTTATTCTGCCTTAGTGTTCCTTCTTTATTGTTCTTTTTCCCTTCTAAATCTTTTCCTTCTTTACCTTGCTCGTTCTTTCTTTACCTTTCGTAACATTTCTTTTTAATCTTTAGCCCTCTCTACATAACTTTTTCTCTAAATTTCGACTTCTTCAGGTCCTTCTATATTTTTATTTTTCCCTTCTAAATCTTTTCCTTCTTTGCCTTTTTCTTTCGGCTCGTTTCTTCTTTACTCCTGTAACATTTCTTTTTAATATTTAGGCTTTTCTCACTTTAATTTCTTCCCTCTAAATGTTTTCTTTTCCTGCTCTTTCTCTAAATATCGACTTCTTCTGTTCCTTCTTTATTTTTCTTTTTCCCTTCTAAATCTCTCGTACTATCTCTTCTTTTCATAACCTTTTTTTCTGTAAGTCCAACAATTCTTCTAAATTTATCTCATCTTACTGTCATTTTCTTTTTCTTTTCTGCCTACCAGTCGCTTTTTCTTTCTTTTCTTTCCTGATCCTTTTTACAAGTATTTATTCCTTTCTCATTGTATTTTTTCTTTTTTTGTGCCGTACTTTCTTTTTTTTTCGGGGTCTTTCTTTTTCTTCAACGTTTTCTCGTTATTCCTTTCTCACGGTATTTTTTCTTTTCTGCCTTACTTTCTTTTCTTTTCGGGGTCTTTCTTTTTCTTCAACGTTTTCTCTTTTTTCTCTTTTTTCTCTTTCCTTTCTTAATCTATTAGCTCACAATTTCTTCTTTCCTACGCTGTTCTTTTCTTTTTGTTTTAAATACCAATTTCCAGTACTCAATCTAACCTTTCCTGAGTCTTCTATCTTTCGATGTCTTCTTTACTTGCATTTAATATTTTTCTTTTTTCCTCTTTCCTTTCGAAGCCTATTAACCCATCGTTGTTCCCTCCAAGCTTTTCTTTCTCTTTAATTTTTTTCTTTTTCCCTCTGAATATTTTCATTCTTTACCTACCCAAGTCCAGTACTCTGTCTACCCCGACCTGAGCCGCTGAATTCTACAAGTTTTTTCTTCTTTCCTTCAAAAATTGTTTTTACATTCTTTCAGCCCATCATATTTATTCCTTTTTCATTTTCCTTTCTTTTCTAAACTATTTGCTTTTGCATCAAATCCTTTTTTCCTTTTCTATTTAACAATCTTTCGTACTGTTTCCTGAGCCTACTTTTTCCCCTTAAATTGGTTTTTGTTTCTCTCTGAACCTTTTCTTTTCTTGGCTTTTGAGATTTCTTTCCTTTTCTTTTCTTTTGAGCGCTTCGTTTTGTTCGAAATATAAATATCTCTCGCTCGGAATAGTTTATTTTACTTGCTACCTTTACGTGAACATGCTATGTTCTCAAAATCATTTCTTCTAGCCCATCATACTGTCTCCTTTCCTCATAATCCTTTCTTTCTCTCAAATATTTTCTCCTTTTTTCATCAAATCTTTTCATTTTCTTTCTACTAGCCTGTAATTTGTTTCCTGATTATTTCTTTTTATGTAAATCAAATCTTTACTTTCGAATATCTTTCAAATCTTTACTACTTTTTCTTTCCGAACCTAAAGCATTATGGTCTTCTTTTAGTAACACTAGAAAGACCGCAAGTTTTCCATGCCTCCAAAGACATAGATGCCTACAAAGACTAAATATTACACCGTGCGACAAAAAATAAAAAAGTGTTTCATACCGAAAAAATCCATATGGGCGCGAAACTAGAGACCAAACATAGTAATACTGTTCATACTCAGTTTTTTATTTCTACATCCTTTGTCCTTTTAAAAGGACTTCAAAATTTTGAAAGGGATAAAAATAAAAAAATTATAAAAAATACTTAACCTCGTTAGAATATGGCGATGTGTATACCAAATGTAAGAGGAAAGGCTCTAGAATATAAATAAAATTGATTTCTATCTATTTGTAAAAAAAGGTTATGAAAAAGGTCCATTGAAAATTGTAATCCTTTATATACTTGAAAATTTATATAGAGTTTTCTTGAAAAGTAATTATGTTAAAACCCAAGATCTCCTTGATCACGTGTAAAAATTGCATTACTCTAACTTTATTGGTTCGAAAGATATTAAAAAAAAGGCGGAATCTGCAATTCTAATGAAGTACAAAAATTGTATTTTATTTTAAATAATAAATAGATACAAAATCAATGAAGCGAGAATAATGAAATTTTGACACGTCATCTGTCCATAATATATTTCTCCATTTCTCTGTGGGCCAATTCAAATGCTCGTTCGCGAACTTTAATCTTTTCGCGACATGTTTTTTGGTTAGTAATGGTACTTTCCTTGGGCTATGAGCCGCTAAATCTTGTTCTCGCAAGCGCCTACGAATAGTTTCTATACTTGCCTCCACTTGCATCTCATCTTTTATTTCAGTGGCAGGGGCAAATGGATTATTTTTTTAATATCTAACCACGCGCTTAATTAATTTCTTTGATATTGCAGGACGCCGGCCACGTGTTTCAGGTTGCGATTGATATTTTAGAGCATTACGTATCATCATCGGTGAGCAACCAATAAGATTTTGTACTTCTTTGTACGTTTTCCCTTCAGAAATTAATTTTTTAATAAGACCACGCTGATCAGCCGTACAGTGTTTGCCTCGTCCCATTGCTGAACAATTGTTTAAGCAAATTTTCACTAAATCCAATAGACATAGATTTCCAAACACAAATCTTTACCTTTTTTCTTAACTTTTGATGCAAATGAATATTTATATTTTATATTTTTGCGGGTTTGTTTCGGACACTACTATTATTTTGACTGACCAAATCACAAATGAGTTTGAAAGAAAATGAAATTTTAACACTAGCTGAAAACGCATGCGATTATAACGGTGCTTTTCTTCTTGTGCTCTGTCTATATAACTATATCCTACAGAGAAAGCACAATAAATAAGGTAAAAAAAGCAAATTGAACAAGTCAAACTATGTTTAGTATTAGCACTACTATTATTTTGACCGCAACTGTATATGTATATCAAATGAAAGGAAAGGCTCAAGAATTTAAATAATATTAATTTTTTATCTATTTGTAAAAAAAGGATATGGAAAAGGTCCTTTAAAAATTTTAGTCCTTTATATCCTTGAAAATGTATATAGAATTTTCTTGAAAAGGGAAAAGAAAACCCAAAATCTCCTTGATCACGTGTCAAAATTTCATTATTCTCGCTTCATTTATTTTGTATACATATTTTTATTATTTAAAATACTGATACTCAAATAAATTAGAATTTTTGTACTTCATTAGAATTGCAGCTTCCGCCTATTTTTTTAATAACTTTCGAACCAATAATGGGTTTTAACATACTTACTTTTCAAGAAAATTCTATATAAATTTTCAAGGATATAAAGGATTAAAATTTTCAAAGGACTTTTTTCATAACCTTTTTTTACAAATAGATAAAAAATCAATTTTATTTAAATTCTTGAGCTTTTCCTCTTTCATTTGATATACATATCGCCATATTCCAACTAGTTTAAGTATTTTTTATATTTTTTTTTATTTTTTTCCCCCCTTCAAAATTTTGAAGTCCTTTTAAAAGGACAAAGGATGTAGAAATGAAAAACTGAGTACGCAGTATTACTATGTTTGGTCTCTAGTTTCACGCCCATATGGATTTTTTTCGGTGTGGAAAATTCTTTCGCACGGTGTTATATCCGCCGATATCTCGGAAAGTACACATCCGATTTGGCTTTTCGTAATTGTAGAACCCTAATTGTAGAACAAATTGTAGAACCCCTTTAAAAAAAAATAAAAGTCATCAAAGCAAAAGTTGATAGAAATACTAAAGAAAATACAAATATTTAAAAATTAAAAACCATTAAATTGACCGCAAAGGCCTTTCTAGTGCTAAGCAACTAAGAAACTACCTCTTTAGAAATGTTTCCTCAAACTTCTCTCTATTCCAACAGTCCTCCTACTCTCAGCGGCACTGCGCAGCTGATTTCCAGACAAATGTTCGCCAATTATTTATTTGTAAACATTTTCGCCACGTTTCCCAACCACACCGTAAGTGCTCTCACTACAGCGATCCACTTACTTAGCACCTCATTGCAATCGGACAAAGATAAGGCAATGTGTACAAATATTTAAGCAAATCAAGTGTGTCATCGGATGTCGTTTAGGGCGCCAGCAGCACACGGTGCGGCACGTCACCGCACTGCGTCGCCTCTTACCGCTCGCCGCGCTGGGCAGAGCGCTGCGTAATCAGGTGCCCGGGGCAGTTGTCCTCGGCCGGTGGCATTGCACCCTTTCGTCAATTGTGACACATAATTTATGACACTTTCATTACGACATGGCAACGACAAGCGTAGACAGCGCCGCCCCGGCACACGCCCACACAATCACGGCCGCCGGCAGCGAACAGACGGCACGTCAAGTGCCGCGCGCAGAGTGGGCGCCGCACAGCGCTCCGAGTGTTCAAAATTTATTTGCGCACATTTGTAGTCGACTTGCCGCAGACAAACATAAACACACACACACACACACATACGCACACAGCCAAGTCATGGACTGCATAGGTGGGCATACGCGCGCACACATGACCAGCTGTCACGTTGACATTTCACCCTAACGGTGTCAATTTTTTAATGCCAACCTTAACATGCCTTTGCATAGCGTCGAGCGGCCGCACCGAGTGCCCAAATCGGTGTGTTGGGCTCTCTTACGTGCGCACCCCGTTCCCGCCCACCTTGAACGTTGGCTCGTCAGCTCGTCGGCGGCGCTCTGCTTTTTTCAGCAGCCATTTCACATAATTAAAGGCCATTAATCACGTGCTGATTCAGTGCGTCAGGCCGCTGTGCCTCGTCGCCGGTCGCCGTGGTGCATTGCCCTCGGCGCGGAGCGAACAACTGGAGCGAAGCGTTATAGGGTTAATAATAAAGGTGCAAGCGGCCCGTTTAGTCTTCACTCAATTTAAATTTTCGCCACAATTTAAATTCGAGCCAAAGCCAAATGAATGAATTTGAATCAAAGTAAAAAAACCGTTAAAAGCGGAACAGCGTCATTCGAAGCCCTGTGGGGATTTCACAAATACTGCTGCGATATCGGCAAAAATGCGCTAGCCGACCATTTGAAATGTCCTGCAGGACAGCACAGCAATGTGGTGTGCAATGCTTTTTTTAATATTTCACTCTCTGTGTGTATGGGTGTGTGTGTGTGCTGTGTGGCGCGTCAATTAACGGCGCTTTGTTGTGGCGTTACGTTGGACACTTGGCCAACGCGTTTGTGGCGTTGTTATGTTGTACGCCCTGCAGTCGCCCGTCTCTACGCCCGCCTCAAGTTTTTTCAATTTTTTTTATTTTCATTTTTTTGGGAATTTCTCGCCAGCGATATGACAAAATATGTGCGACAGCAGACAGACAGTTTGATATGGTTGGTTGGCTAACTGTTCGGAAGCCTGGCTGACCGTTGGACCATACAACGATCTGATGTTTCATGTTTTTGTTGGTTTTTTGCTGCTGAAAAAAGTATGGCATGAAAATCAAAATTTTTGTTGAATGTAAATGTTGAATGTTGATTTTGGTCCCAGCTGGAATAGCTATGTATTTGTTTTAAAGTACTTAAAAATTTTAATAAAAACAAGAAAATGGAAAGTGTTTTATTAATTAATTAATTGGTTTAATTTTGTGTAAATATAATTATTTTGACTTAATATAATAATATAAATAAATTTAATATTTAAAGACACAAATATTAATAAATTAATTAATATTAATAAAATAAATATAAACCATAACTATTATAAGTTTTTTTAAGAAAATAATTGCAATGTAACTATTACACCGTGCAACAGCATTTTTCACACTGGAAAAAATCCATATGGGCGTGAAACTAGAGACCAAAAATAGTAATAATGCGTACTCAGTTTTTCATTTCTACATCCTTTGTCCTTTTAAAAGGACTTCAAAATTTTTAAGGGGATACAAAATATAAAAAAATACTTAACCTCGTTAGAATATGGCGATATGTATATCAAATGAAACAGGAAATGCTCAAGAATTTAAATAAAATTTATTTGTTATCTATTTGTAAAAAAAGGATATGAAAAAGGTCCTTTGAAAATTTTAATCCTTTATATCCTTGAAAATTTATATAGAATTTTCTTGAAAAGTAAGTATGTTAAAAATCTCCAAATCTCCTTGATCACGTGTCAAAATTTCATTACTCTAACTTTATTGGTTGGAAAGTTATTAAAAAAAGGGGAAGCTGCAATTCTAATGAAGTACAAAAATTCTAATTTGATTTGTTTAATATTGTAATTGTATTTATACTGTAAGCATATTGATGTTACCAAAATTTAATTTAATGTGTTGATGTACTCATAAAAGATCCATGATCTTAAGCTGTACAAATAATTCAATAAATAAACAAATAAAAATAAATTTGAGTATCAGTATTTTAAATAATAAAAAGATACAAAATCAATGAAGCGAGAATAATGAAATTTTGACACGTGATCAAGGAGATTTTCGGTTTTAACATACTTATTTTTCAATAAAATTCTATATAAATTTTCAAGGATATAAAGGATTAAAATTTTCAAAGGACCGTTTTCATATCCTTTTTTTCCAAATAGATAAGACATTAATTTTAGTTAAATTCTTGAGCCTTTCCTCTTTCATTTGATATACATATCGCCATATTCTATCGATGTTAAGTATTTTTTATATTTTTTTTATTTTGTATCCCCTTCAAAATTTTGAAGTCCTTTTAAAAGGACAAAGGATGTAGAAATGAAAAACTAAGTACTCAGTATTACTATATTTGGTCTCTAGTTTCACGCCCATATGGATTTTTCTCGATGTGAAAAATGCTGTCGCACGGTGTAATATAAATAAATGTATAATTTGAAGACAACAAATGTGCAACAGAGGCAATTGAGGGAAGAAAGCACCATTTGCAGCATTTAAAATTAATAATTTGTTTACAATATTTACCCAAATATTTTCGCATCCTGAAAGTGGAAAATGGTATAAATTTTCACATATGGCAAATCGAAGCACAAGTTTGTCTTAAGAAATGCCGGGCGTCCCAAGGATTTTGCATCAATTCAAATAATTGCAAAAGTTGTGCACAATTGCGGCGCGAAGAGTGCAACAGCGGAAAACTTGGCGGAAAGTTTGGTAGCGTTGGTAACGCACGTAAAGTGAAAACTTTGTCGAATAGGTAAGTTTATCGCAAACTAACAAATTTATTTAAGCATTTAACGGCATTTAGAAGGCATATGCAAACTCGTAAACATACACAAACCCACACACACACAGCCACACACATGACGCAATGTATCCCTTTATGGCGAAGCGTTTGCTGTTTCCGTAAAAATAAAAGAAAAGCAGACGCCATGACTGAGAAGCAAATCCACTTTGTGAGAGTCAAAAATGATAACAAATTAAAGTAAAATAAAAAAACAAGTTGCAAAAGCATTACACAAATTTTAAAATGTACATAAATGTAACTTAAAGAAAGCCAAAGCGAATTTATAAATATAAATACATTTTGTAAAACGATGTAAATAAAAAAAAAAATAAATAAAACCAAAACTTATGCAGCCGTTAACACTAGAATGCCCATGTAGTCATTTTGAATACATTGAGGTCTTTTATTGTAAATAACTTTTGTTGCATCGCTTTCAAAAAAAATATCTTACGTGACTTTTATTAATTTTTTAAGCTAAATGGAATAAATAAATTAAAAATTGTGTAAACAAATTGTTTACCCCTGTTGCCCAATGGTAGTCAGAAGCTCGAAATTTAACCCTCGCGGTCACTGGTGATCCAGACAAATGTAGGAATGAAGCGAGTAGCGTTTATTTCTGTTCCAAACAGAACAAATTCAAATTACAAAGTTCAGTTTCAATACAATATCGACCTTACCGCAGTTTGCACTCCTGACTCCTTTACGGCGATGAGAACAATGAACAATAAAAGAACGGTAACTGATTCAACTCAAATCCAACGAGCTGATTATAACGAATAACAAACTAACGAAACGAAATAAATACGCAGGGTTGCAAACTGCTTACATAACTACGCAGAGTTGCAAACTGCTTACATAAATTCAATTATCCACATCCCCCACCCCGTGAATCACTCGGATTCACCACAACATCCAGTACGGCCAACTTAGAAACAGGGCGGCGGAGGATACCGGATGCGGTGCGCACGTCGGCTCTGCGTATGATTCCATCTGACCCTTCATACGTATGCTCCACACGGCCACGGCACCAGCTCCTTCTCGGGACGTTCGCGTCGCAGATAAACACCAAATCTCCGACTTTTATTGGCTCACTTTTTTGGCACCACTTGACGCGTCGGGTCAACGTTGGCAAATATTCGTTGATCCAGCGTTTCCAAAAACGATCTCTTAGCTGACGCGCAATTCGCCACTGCTTACGTATGAAACGCGGCGAAACATCGACTTCCTTCAAAGCTGGCGTCAGCGCAGTGTTGGCAGAACCGAGCAAAAAATGATTTGGAGTAAGTGGCTCTTCCTCCTCGGCTGACACAGGCAGGTGCGTCAATGGACGTGAGTTTACCACATTCTCCGCTTCGATGATCAGGCATTGGAGGGTATGTTCCCTCGGCGACGCCTCCTTCAATGTGTGACGCAAGACCCGTTTTACGCATTGGACCATGCGTTCCCAGACTCCTCCTTCAGACGGGTTATTTGGACAGTTGAATATCCATTGGACACCCTTCGACGCCAGCCCATCTTGTATGCGTTCACAGTCGAACACCTCCGCGAACCGTTTAGCTTCTTCGTTGGCGCCGATAAAGTTCTTACCGTTGTCACTGCGAAGTATGGTCGGAACCCCACGGCGATTGATGAAATTGCGGATAGCAAGAATGCAGGCTTCAGTCGACAAATCGTACGCTACTTCTAAATGAATAGCGCGAATCGCGAGGCACGTGAACAAGGCGATCCATCTTTTCTCTGTGCGTCTGCCCACGGTAATCGTCACCGGCCCGAAGTAGTCCAATCCTGTGTTGGTGAACGGGCGAAGATATGGCGTCAATCTGTCCTCTGGTAGGACCCCCATTCTCGGCGTTTCAGGAGCGGCTCTCTTAACGCGACACTCCTGGCAAGTCGAAACCACGTGGCGCACCACTTGTCTCAGCCTCGGGATCCAAAATCGTCGACGGATTTCACAAATGACAGCCTCATGATTCTGATGCATCATTCGGCGGTGATGGCGCATCACAATCAACTCGGTGAGCGGGTGGCTAGGCGACAAAATGATGGGACGTTTCGTGCTGTAGGGAAGGCAGCTGGCAGCATCGATGCGACCACAGACACGGATTAGTCCGGCTTCGTCCAAATATGGCAACAGCGTAACGAGCGCACTCTTATCGGGCACGCGCCCGTCGCGTTGGATGTGCGTTATCTCGACTCCATAGGCTTCGGCTTGAGCCTGGCGGCATAAGACAACTTCGGCGGCGTCAAGTTCGGCGGCGGTCAGGCCATACAGTTGTGACGACTCAAGGCGTTTGCGGCAGGCGTTACAGAAACGTAACACCCAGGCTATAGTCCTCTTCAGGCGGCTATAAGAGGAAAATCGATTAAAATGAACAAAATGGTTGCTCACCACCAGAAGCGTAGTCTTCCGGCGAAGCTCTTCATTGACGGCAGAAACATCCACGGGCGTATCAGGCGGCAGAAATGTCCAGGACTCTTCCGATTGACGTAGGAAGGACGGAGCTTGGAACCATCGTGACTTTGGCGACATGTCAATGTTATGACTGGCTCTGGTGGCCTCATCGGCGACGTTCTCGTAAGTTGGAAGCCACTTCCAATTGGACTCTTTCGTGGCAGATAAAATCTCAGCAACACGATGAGCCACAAAGGGCTTGTAAAGGCGGCTAGGTGAATTAATCCACTGTACGACGGTTTTGGAATCACTCCACAGGAAGCAATTAGTAATATCAATGGGATGCTCTTTCAGAACCATTTGCAACAAGCGCGTTCCAAGAACGGCAGCTTGTAGCTCCAAACGTGGGATGGTCATCGGCGTTAAAGGAGCACACCTCGTTTTGGCGCAGATCATCGACACGTGCACGTCTCCCTTTTGGTTTGTTGATCTCCAATAAGCGACGGCAGCAAAGGCATTTTCACTGGCGTCTACGAATACGTGCAGTTGCATTTGAACTGGGCCTCCGGCTGAAAAGTAGTAGCGTGGCACTTGGACGTCAGAAACTCGGCAGAGGCTTTCACGTAACTTTTTCCATTCTGCGTTAATGCTGTCAGGCAATGGCTCATCCCACCCAACAGCTCGCATCCAAACAGCGCGCATGACCAACTTGGCAGCTATCGTCAGCTGGCTCAAAAATCCAAGAGGGTCAAAAATGGACATTATTATGCTCAACAGTTCTCTCTTGGTTGGGCATCTTTGTCCGGCTGCTACCGCTTTGTCGACTCTGTGAAAGTGTAGATGGTATCGGAATGTGTCGGTGGCAGGATGCCAGTACATGCCGAGCACTTTCTCATTGGCTAGCAGAACGTCGCTCCTGCGTTCTTCACCCAGATGACAGGCAACAGCGGGTGAATTGGAGGCGAAGCTACGCAACAAAAATCCGGCAGCATGATGGATGGACCGGACACGTAGACTGATCTCGATAGCTTCCTCCTCAGAATTGAAGCTATCCACGAAGTCGTCGACGTAGTGGCGTTCCAAGATAGATTTCACAGCGCGTTCTTCGCAATCGCCGTGCATCAAGGCGTTCCTGTTTTTGATATACTGTGCCACGCAAGGCGAACAAGTGGCTCCGAATATCATAACCGTCATTTCGTAAACATCTGGCGGGCGTGTGTTATCGCCATGTCTCCATAGGAACCGTTGAGCGCACCTATCTTGCGGCTGAATGACCACCTGATGAAACATTTCTTTAATGTCGGCACAAACGGCGACGGATCCATAGCGGAAGTTCAGCAGGACCGACGTCAGTGGCTGATATTGTTGAGGCCCTTTTAGCAAGTGGTCGTTCAACGAAGTCCCATCAACTGTGGCGGCGGCATCAAACACCAGGCGCAGCTTACCCGGCTTGTTGGGATTTCGTACGGCGAAGTGTGGCAAGTACCAAGTCTTTGGTCCCACCACGGTGGCTTCTGCTGGCTGCAGCTTTCTGGCGTATCCTTTGTTGACATAATCGTTGATGATGAAGTTGTAGGCAGCAGCAAACTCATCATCCTTCTCCAGTTTTCGCTCGACTCCAACTAGTCGCTTCAGGGCCATAGGATAGCTATCCGGTAGAGAAACGTCATCCGACTTCCATAGCAATCCCGTTTGAAAACGGCCAGCAATATGTTTGGTTGTGCTCTCCAGTAGTTGGCGTGCTCGAACGTCATCAAAACTTTCCACCTCAGGCGCTGCTCGAACACCAAAGCTTTCGATCGAATAATAGTCAGCAACCAGATTATGTAAGCGTTGCTCCCTCTGCGGCTGGATGAGCAGGCATGACGTCGATGCAACACTTCGCTGAGTCGGACCAAAAACGACCCAGCCCAATTCGGTTTGCGCAGCATATGGTCCACCTTCTCGCATTGTGACAATATCTTTTGGAAGACCCAAACGACAATGGTCAAGTCCAATCAGCAATTGAGGCCTGACGTTGCCGTATGGCTGAAGTGGAAGCTCTCGGCACGTCGTTGAACTTCCTGGCAGATCAGATTCGTGCAAGCTTTGCATAGGCAAATGCAGATTGTTCACGCCATACACGTTACGCAGCATGTGCCTTTTCGTCATGCCGGCACCACTCACGCTCACGTTCACGACCTTTGCCACTTCGTTGGATGACCTACCTCCGAACCACTGTATATTCAGGTGACGAGATCGACTCTGCAACCCAAGTTGATCTGAGAGCTCGTTATCGATCATCGTTATGGATGAGCCTTCATCCATTAACGCGTAAACATCCCTCTGCCCCTTGGGGCCATACAACGTCACTGGCAGCACACGAAATAACAGCTTGTTGTTCGCCTCACTCGCACGGCAACTGAGCACTGTCTGACCTTCGCGACGACCCGGAGTTGCAGATGGCTGAACTGCCTCCTCCGCCCGAGGCTCAGTTGTGTTCGTCTTTGACGCAGTGTGCAGCAGTTCATGATGCTTCCTAGTACAACCCGTGCTAGGACATCGCTTTTGACGGCGGCAGTTGTGCAATGAGTGACCCAATAACAAACACCCAAAGCACAGACGGATCTTCTTGCACAAGTCCCATCTTTCAGTAGCACTGCGGGCAAGAAACTGTTGACAAGCGGGCACTTTATGTTCACCTTTGCAGACAGGACAAACGTCTGTTTTCTCGTTGGCATAGAGTACAGGACGGCGTTTGGGCTCTGCACGCGTCTGGCTGACGTTTTGTTGGACGGCACTAATAAGATCAGCGACCTCGTTCAACCAATTACTGAAGTCAACAATTGTCGGATATGGCTTGATGGGCGCAGCATATCTGGCCCATTCTATCCTTCTGTTCATAGGCAGCTTGGCGATCAACTCCTCAAGTAGGGTTGGATTGGCGATATGCTGGGTTGCGTCTGCTGTCTGCAAAAACACAACCAGATTTCTGGTCCTTGTGGCGAATGGGATCAGCTTGTCTATTTCTGAGTCCAAAATCGGCGGTATCTCTCGAACTTGCTGCAACTGTCCACGTACGAGCTGCTCCGGGCGTCCAAACCGGAATCGAAGTTGCTCAACTACTGCTGCGACATTATCCGGATGAATCAACAGCGACTTCACTGTCTCTCGCGCCTCTCCCTTGAGGCACTTTTGCAGGCGCAGGCAGTTCTCAAAATTCGAATAATTGTACATGGCGGTGGACTGTACATACGTTGTAAAAAACATGGGCCACTCCTCAGAGTTTCCTCCAAAATATGGCAAATCCAACAAATGCCTCGGCGACGACCAATTTAATGCGGCGGCAGAGTTCGTTTGAGTATTTGCTGAAATCCACTCAGAATTTGTGCTTGTTGCCAACCTCGGCTGGCAGTAAGTTGGCAACGCAGGCGTGTAACTGCCTGCAGAACAAAAGTTTGAATAAACGGCTGAATTATACAACGGCGCTGGCGCCATCATGGCGGCGCTCGCTGCTAACGGAATAGGCAACGGCGTGGCGGCGCTCGCTGCTAACTGTATAGGCAACGGCGTGGCGGCGCTCGCTGCTAACTGTATAGGCAACGGCGTGGCGGCGCTCGTTGTTGACAAGACAGAACATGCTTGCTCAGTAGAAGCACCCTTGGCTTGTGACTGAGGCAAACTATTCTCCTGCATAGTATGCAGCTGAGCTTCCAGGGCTGCTATTTTCGCTTCCATCTGATGCAGGAAACTGGTACTCATGCTGCGGTTGTTTGAGGCAAACGCCTCGACGGCTCCATTGATTTGACTTCCACTGACTGGTGTAACATTAGCACACACAGCACCAACCTCAATTGAAGGTACGACGGCACTAGACATTCCACTGTTCTCCTCTCTGACTGTTACGGGAAAAACAGCAACAGGTTTGGCTCCTTGGCCGGCGACACTAGTGTTGATGGCTCCTGCGTTGGCTGAGGCAGATGCCCCGGCAGCCGACGACGCAGTATCATCTTTGCTTGGGTCCATTCTGGCGGCGATGCGCTCGCTCTTTCGCATGTCCTGCTGGCAACAGGATTCCCAGTGACCTTGTTCTCTGGCGGCTATGAGTCACAGTTGCACTACACGGCGGTGGTAGTGGCTGCGCGGCTGGGGCAGCTCCGTTAACTTGACTCCGAACAACTTCACAATTCGCACTGCACGGCGGTGGCAGTGGCTGCACGGCTTGGCAGCGCAACGACTGCGAAATAAATTATTGTTGCCCAATGGTAGTCAGAAGCTCGAAATTTAACCCTCGCGGTCACTGGTGATCCAGACAAATGTAGGAATGAAGCGAGTAGCGTTTATTTCTGTTCCAAACAGAACAAATTCAAATTACAAAGTTCAGTTTCAATACAATATCGACCTTACCGCAGTTTGCACTCCTGACTCCTTTACGGCGATGAGAACAATGAACAATAAAAGAACGGTAACTGATTCAACTCAAATCCAACGAGCTGATTATAACGAATAACAAACTAACGAAACGAAATAAATACGCAGGGTTGCAAACTGCTTACATAACTACGCAGAGTTGCAAACTGCTTACATAAATTCAATTATCCACAACCCCAATTTTGCAAAATTTACCTTAAATGGCCAAAAGTAGTCATTTTGACTACTTATATAAAATTTTCAGCAAATCTTACTGATAAATAGACAAATATGCATCTTCAATTGCGAAATATGAAAATTTCAAATAATTGCAAATATTAAAAAAAAATATCATAGTAGGCTGTGACAATTCCCAAGTTTTTCAATCAAAAATTCACTCACAAAATTCATTCACAAATTCCACATTTCATTCCATTTTATCCCATTTATGTGTAAAGTACGCTATTTTATTTAATTAAATTTACTTTGTAAACCATACAAAAATAAAAACTAAATGCTTATTTTAGTTTAATCTCGTGTACATTTGTTCATATTTGCTACTTAAAAACCAATAAAATTAAAAAAAAGTCAGTAAACAATAATGTAGTCAAAATGACATGAAAATGAATGCCCATAGCATTTTAGGTATGTCAGATTCTCGGGCATTCTAGTGTTAAAGGAAGAGAAAACGCCAATCAGGGTTGCCAGATGGTGAACAATATCAACAGTTGAAGAATTTTTTTAGTGTTCGAACAATACTCAACAAAGTGTTGAACAAAAGTAATAAAAATTTGGATTAAAACGGCAAACAATTTCTGTCACTTTCTATCCATCGATAGCGAAAAAATATTTACTGTATGAAAAATTACAAAAATATTTATTATATTGTTTTTTTTTTAACTAACTTTTACATATACAAAAGTTAATACTAGAAAGACCGCAAATTTTCCATACCTACAGAGACTACATATTTCTTCAGTAATAAAAAAAGTAATACAAATTTGTATTAAAAAGGCAAACAATTTCTGTAATTTTCTATCCCTCGAAGATTATCGATAGAGAAAAAATATTTACTTTACTGTATGAAAAATTACAAAAAGATTTATAAGTTATATTGTATTTTTTTTTAAACTAACTTTTACATGTACAAAAGTTAATACTAGAAAGACCGCAAGTTTTCCATACCTACAAAGACTACATATTTTTTCAGCTGATATCTCGAAAAGTGCAGAACGCATTTGGCTAATTGTAATTGTAGAACCCTAGTTCTAAAACTAATTGTAGAACCGGAAATACTAAAGAAAACACAGATATTAAAAATTTGAAAACTATCAAAATGACCGCAATGGTATTTCTTGTTAATAGAGGTTGTAGAATTGAAATTATATGTTATGAAAAAAATTTTTCATTTAGTAAGATTTACATATATATTTTTAATTTTTCTTTATATCTTATAAGCAACATTTAAGTAAGCAAATTGTGTTTGTCAGCCATTTTTATTCGAAAGCAGCAAAAGCATTAGTCTGGCAACACCGACACAAACAGCCAACCAAGCGTAGACACTCCACACATCGATGAGGGCAGCCGCGACGCATCGCTTTGCCGCTGCCTGTTCATTCATATTTTCGCAATTTTATTCTGATTTAAGTAAAACTTATTTCCCAACAAAATTTAGACGAATTTGTGCTGCCTCAGCGACGTCGAAGTTTGCGCCACAACAGTGCCACGCAGCCAGTTCGCTCGCCGCCAGTGCAACAGCCGTCGCCGCCACCGTTTGCCAGTGTTGCATGAACGGATTGAATAACTTTCTCCATGGCTTCGTTCGTCCTGTGTGTGCCCGCCGACGGGAAAAACGCCGCAAACTTCGCAACTCAATCCGAGCGTGTAAAATGCTCATCGCAGTTTTTGGGCCACAATGCATGATGGATTTGTAGCGCCTTTGCCTTTTTTATGGCTTCACGTTCCACCTCGCTTCCCGGCCCACAGCGCTCTACATTTTTATGCCTTTCGCGTGCTTCTTTTTCGTATTGCAATTTCGACGCATTAAAGTTTAAATTAATTCGAATCGCGTTTTTTCCATCTTTTTGGCCATGTTTGTGAATATTCATTTCGCTCGTTTGCTCCGAACAGAAAAGTGGGAGAAAGTTAAACACGCCCTAAAAAAAAATGCGCACACAAAATCAACTATAAATGTGTTAATTCATGAACAAATTTTAAAATATTTTCTAATAATTTCTATAAGAACTTTTGGCAAAAATATTAATAAAATAACTGGCCATAACAACCCGTTACCGGGTGACGGCCTGCCGAAAAACTTCTCTCAGGCGTGAGGATGCAAAGGTCCACCTTTTTCAGCAGTCTACCTATTTTCTCAGCCTTTTTTGTATGAGACCTTTGAGCAGTCCATAGAATCCACAGAGCATTTCACCTCTTTTGGCAATTCGGTGCCCTGAGTTCCAGTGTAGGTTAGGTTATACAGGGTGCCGCAAAAGTTGTCACCCAGTGGTCTTTGGCTCTAATTTGTTTATCAATGAATGAATGAATGAAGGAATGAATGAATGAGTGAATAAATTAATGAATGAATGTCAAAAATTTGCTTTTGCCACACTGGATCCATTGTGATTCCCTTCAGTCCTTTCCTATCTGTTGGGTTCCCTGTAGATCCAGAAGAGATCTTTGAGAAACCATTTAGCCTTGCCGAGGAAATTGCGTAGATCAGTCATCTGGGCATCGGCTATATCCAAAGGTCCATCGAAGAACCTCGTTCCTGTACCACCGTTCCGTCCACCACCGATTCCGCATAAATCATCATCATCGGTCGCCAGCCGCCATTTCCATAATATAGACGCCATTTCTATAACAAAGCCACCATTTCCATAGGTTAGGTTAGGTTATGGTGGCTGTTTCTGTAAGAGACACACTCGAAGGCCTGAAGAGCCCACTGTGACGTCACATATTTCACCTGTTTTTTTTTTTAATGTGCATGCCTACTGATTTTTCCAACACAGTGTTGCCAGATCAGGAGATTTCCTTCTAGATTTAGGAGATTCTTGGCTTTTTAGGAAAATTTTTAGGAGGAAGAATTATTTAGGAGAAAGTTTAGGAGATTTATATTTTATGTGAGGAGATTTTTCGGATTCTTAGTGGATTTTTTGGAAATTTTTGGATAACGAAGTATGATGTACTGGCAACAAAACATATTTTGGCAACTATTTTATTAGTCAAAGCACCCTATTTTGTTAAAAATTTTTAAGCTTTTAAAATGCTAGCTCGTTCTATTTCGTTCTCACTTATTGCTGTCACAATGAAATCCCGTCAAAAATTACTTTTATTTAATTACTATTACTTTTTGTTTAATTCATTTGTTAGATGTTTTATTTTTGTTACGTTTTTGTTGTTAAGCTGAAGATGAATGCTTAAAAATAAATTATATGTATACATGTGCTTTTATTTTTTATTAGAAGTTTAATTCCTTAAAAATGACGCAAATTAAAAAAAATTTTAGGAGATTTTTTTAACTTTTAGGAGGAAATTTCGGTATTTTTTTAAGATTTAGGAGTAAGTCATTTCAGTTATCTGGCAACACTGTGCCAACATGTGTTACAACCCACATTTCAAGCGGAAGGGGGGACCTACGTCGAATCCGAATGCAATTCCTGTAATTCTCATCTTCTTCATGTCGATAGCGATAGAAGTAGATGAGCATTTCACCAGCCCGAACTAGGATTCGAACCTAGGGCCTCGGTATGAGAAGTCAGCGTACTACCCACTGGACTATCAAGGCCAGCGATTTCCATAACATTTCATCAATGGCGCAGTGCCCTGTGGAGGATCCAGTGTACCTCTATAAATTTACCACCTCGTAGTTCATTCAGAAAATTACGATCATCCTTGTCAAGGTTTGGGAGACCCATTATATGAATTTAACTAAGAAAGATTTTCATAAAAATATTCTCAGCTTGCATGCACACTTTCATCAGAATAATTAAAATATTCTCTTTCCACACAATTTTGCGCCATTTATTTTATTTATATTTTAGTGAAAAGTTTTCGTTTTTAAGCACAAACAAATCTGTAATTAAATGTTTCCCCATCATTTCCGCCCGACCGTTTAATTGTCGCCAGCTGCCACTGCAGTTGCCACTAATTGTTATGGTCACTGCTAGATCTGTTCACTAGGAGCTGCTAAATTTTCCAAATGCATCCAAGACATTTTATTATTTCTTCTTCTTCTTTTATTACCTAAGCCATAATTAGTGTCGAAATGCTTTTGCGCTTCTCGGTTGTTTGTCCACAGTGCCGCCCGGAACGTGTTCACTGGCTGCCTTCACGCCTTTAAAGGTGATCGACATTTAAAAAAATCGCCAGCTTCCTGTAATTTTAACGAGAAAGCAAGGCACTTAACTGCATGCAGCGTGCATGTGCCGACCCGCTGACGTCTGCTGCATTGACGCTCGTCTCGTACACAGCGCACACTTTCTGCGTGAGTGCGACACGACGCCAAGCGGGAGGGACAAATTGGGAAAAGAAATTGTCCACTTAGTGCGTCATTGAATTGCGACATCATTTTCAGCATGCAGCCGAGTGCGGGGGGGGCGGCCGCGTAATGCGCCGGGACGGACAGGATGGCCACTTCAATTAAAAGACTTTCACCCGAAAACACTTCCGGTTGCTTCGGTGCTGACTTCTCGCACGGAATGGCGCTTCTTTCGGTGAGTGTTGCCGCTGCTGGTGTTGGTGTCAGTGTTGATGTTGCTGTTGTTGTTGTTATTGTTGGCACCGCATTCGCAAATGTTTAAAATTGCTTTGAAATGCGAAAAAAGTGAAATAGCAGAAAAGGCTGCGCAATCGACCACACACACACACACACACACTGGCACAAAGTTCTGCAGCACAACATGGCTTCCGCTTCCGCTTTTGGCTGAAATTAATTCACAGCCGTCAAAATTTTTTCTCAATTGCTCAGCAACCAGCAATTGAGCAGCAAAAAAATAGCGAACGAAATGCGAAAGCAGAAAAAAATGTTGGCAACACCGATTGACGATGGGCGACTAGCGACGAACGAGTGCCACGACACAAGTGGACTGGAAAGTGGGTGACTGTGACCGCTGTCTGTTCCACGACTGCCGACGCAGACACGTCTGCCGGTCGCTGTCTGCCGCTGCGACATCGGCCAGCCGGCTAGCCGGTTCATCAGTCCGGTCGCACGCCGCCTCCAAAAGCCTTTTCTAAACGTTCCTTTGCCTCAGTTCATGTCATCATCGTTTTTTCATTTCCTGCTCACTTCTATTCCACTTGCCTGACTTTTTGTTGGCTTTAATTTTCCTTCAGCCTTTCATTGTGATGTTGGCGTTTGGTATTTTAATGAGCCTGCCTTGCTGCACTGGAAGTCTTGTCGAAGACGACCTGACAGGGCCCACAAAGCCATTGCAACAAAAACGACGAACACAAACGGTAAAAGCATTAAGATGAAAGTGATTTCATAAGTGTCTCGGCTTTGTTGCCAAATTGAGAAGGCAGCGAAGTGGCGGCGGCTGAATGCCGGCACGTCAAATTCCTCTCGAAAAGTCCTTGTTGCAGTGACAACAAATTCAATTTCAATTCAATTTTCCAGTTTTTACGAATCCGATTGAGAGTTTGAAAATTTACTTGAATCAAGGTACAACTGCTTCTCCCTAAATGCAGTTGTCTTGCTTAACACTGGATTATTCAGATCTTAGTTTTTTGTACGCAATTCGATTGTAACCTCACATTTCAAGATCCTGCTCGCAGTTTTTATATAGAAAATTGTGTATTAAAGTCGACAGTAGATCTGACCAGGGGTCGAATCGAGTGTTCCGTGAACGTACAACTCGTCACGTAAAAGTTATGATTTCGTATTACGCCATACGTGAACGAGTACTCGCTAACGTAATTCGGTATGATGCCTTCAGAAAGAGCCTACGTTAACGAGTACTTTCTTACAAACTGTCATTCGATCAAAAAATTGTGTTCGTAAACGACAAGAACTGAAAAATAATGTAAAAAATGTTTGAAAAAAATTCTAAAAAACCAATTATATTGCTAAAAGGATTATTTTAGGACAAATACAATTAAAATAAATGCGGCACAAAAGGAGCAGTAATGGCAGTATTTATGTCCCATTGCAATCAAATAGTCGCAACCAACTGAATGTTGGTCAGTGTTGCCAGATACCTGAAATGACTTTCTCCTAAATCTTAAAAAAAAATACTGAAATTTCCTACCAAGTTAAAAAAATCTCCTTTAATTTTTTTATAAATTGCGTTATTTTAAAGGAATAAAATGTCTCATAAAAAAATAAAAATATAATATATATACAGTATAATCTCAATAATTCGGACACTCGCTAATACGGACAACGCGGTAATCCGGACACGTAATTGATTTCTATTGTAGACTCTGTAATCCGGACACCACAGATTTTATTTAACTCAGACATCCGGACACTCATTTTTGTTTGCTTTTTTACGGAGAGTCCCGTTTTCTATTTAAATATATCTTTTCATAAAATGCAAGAAATGTAAGTGAAAACCTATATGCTTTCTCTTCCTGTCGTATTTGCTGGTTCAGGTGTGAAATAGGAGGTTGCATAAATTCAATTGTTGTTAATTAATTATAAAAATTGTAATTTAACTATGTAAACTACATCAAATATTAACCCTTTCGCTATTTTGTTGCCATATGGCAACATGCTACTTTGTGCATGTCTGCATCCTCTATGGTTGCAAGAATACATTTTTTTGTTAGTCCTTGGAATACTTTGGAGTTTTAGGAATAATACAAAAATTCTAAACTGAATATTAAAGTTTAAAGAATAGAAGTATACACGTTTTTTTAATGGTATATCTTGACATAGTAAAGGAAGAAGAAGCAGAAAAATTTAGAGAACTTTTTAATTTGACGTTTTGTTTCAAATTAGATAATTTTTTTTAATTTTGGCTGAAGTAAATGAAGAAATATTCAAATTTTCGTTATGCGTAAAAAGTTGTATGTTTAAGTAATTATTACAGCCACAACGATGTGGTTTCTCTCATAGAAATACACTCTAAAATACAGGGTCCGAGTATAAAAATTAAAAAATTTCTTATGGAATGTTGCTAATACAACCACATAGAAGCCTAAGACGTAAAATTTAAAATTTTGACTTTCTCCAGTAAAAACCTGTAGCGAAAGGGTTAACAATGGCACCTATAGTAAAAAAAAAAACGTAAATTTTAAACGTTGGGCCAGAAAAAAAGAAATTCTAAACAAAATAAGTCGAGAAAAGTCACTTCGTCAACTGTCAGTGGAGTTCAATTCTACAATTTCTACAAACATGAAACAAAATTTTGCCAAACGAAAATTACTAATTTCTTTCAAAACCCTTAAAAATGTTTATAAAATATTAAAAATGAAATGCTTAAGCAAAAATAATTATATTCCAATAAAAAATAATAAGTTTCATTTGTGTTCTGCAGTATCAGTTCTGCCGGACATTTCGATATTTCGGACAGTGTTTGGTTTTCAATTGTCCGGATTATCGAGATTAGTAGTAGTATGTAGTATGTAGTGTGTAGTATGTAATTAGTATGTAGTAGGGATCGCAATTTTTTGCCTTTTTGCGATCCCGGGATTTTCGGGATTGAAAAGTCAAATCCCGGGATTCATATAACACATTTTTTAAATAAAACAATTTTCTCAAATTGCATAAATAATTGTTTATAAAATATTCACCATAAAAATGAACACAGTTTAATCACATTTGGGGTAGTTTTAATATTTTTTATCTTGAATTTAATCACATTTTGTTTAACTTAAAAGTTTTTCATTTAACTTCAGTTTGATAACATTTTGTTTTATCCAAAAATGACACTTAAACATAACTTATTGCTTTGCAACAGATGTATCATAAAGTGCATATATAGGGTGTTCCATATAGCGTTTGGAATTTGAACTACGCTTTATTTCGAGAATGACAGTCCAAATGTCATTCAATTTGTGTTTTTAGTTGTGTAATTTAGTTAAAAGTTTGACATTTACGAAATGGGACACTATATGCTTGAACAAAATTGGGAAATATGGAAAACTTACTTTCAAAGTGGAGAGTTTTCAACTAAAACTGTAAAAAAAAGTAAAATTTCTAAAAAGGATTGGCCTTCAACTCAGCTTGTGGATCAATTTGTGAAGTGAGCTAGTGAAACTGAATCGTTAATGGACCAAACAACCCGTTCCCGTTCTCGTACAGCGCGCACAGCCGAAAACATTGCTTTTATAGCCGAAAATGTGCGTGAACATCCATCAACGTCAACTCGCCATCGCTCTCAGGAATTGAACATATCCAGCACTTCTTTGATGAGAATTTTGCATAAAGATCTCGGTATGAAGGCTTACAAAATTCAATTGGTCCAAGAACTGAAGGCTCATGACCATCCGGCACGTAAAAATCGAACTTTTGGGCACCGATGTCGAAAATCGAATAATCAGCCGAAATTCTGAAATCAATTGGCCGCCTCGGAGCTACGATTTAAGTCCGTTGGACCTTTTTTTTTGTGGGGAGCCGTAAAGGACAAGTGTTACGCTAACCCTCCAGAGACGATTGAAGCTTTGAAACATGAAATTGAAGTTGCCATTCAGGAAATTCTACCCGGAATAATCGAAAAAGTAGTTGAAAATTGGGTTGACCGAATGGCGTACTATAAGGCCAGTCGTGGCAGTCATATGAACGATATCGTTTTTCATTCTTAAATAACAAAGTCCAAGCTTTGTAATAAAACCGGAATTTTCAAAAAATATTCATTCGGTTTTTTTAATAACCGATTCAAATTCCAAATCTTAAATGGTCCACCCTGTATATGCATGTTTGATAAACAAATAAAATAGTTAATTTGTTTGTACTTTCAGTTTTACTTCGATTATTTCGATAAAAAAGTTAGGCGTTTTGATTAACTAAAAACTGAGATCTTAAAAATACTAAGGCATTAAGTGTTTTGTTCTCTAATCTAGAGCGACATTTATTGCAAATAAACCCTGCTGAAAGAACCATTTTTCAGATTTAACACTTGTTGGTTGAATGCTTAGTAAATAATTATAAGCCTTTTGCAAAAGACGCTCTCTATCCCCTCCCTCCTCTCTCAGATAAGGAATTGGGTTTTTGTGCTTTTAAATGTATTTCATTTGAACTTTGAGGCATCTTTTGCAATCCCGAAAATCCCGGGATTAAAGGATTGGAATCCCGGGATTTTCGGGACTGGAAAAAGTCCGGGATTGCGATGCCTAGTATGTACATATAATTTTTTGTAATGCAGCCTTTTTTATTCATCTTCAGCTTGACAACAAAAACTTAACAAAAACAAAACATATAACAAATGAATTAAACAAATAGTGTCATTTTTGACAGGATTTCATTGTAACAGCAATAAGTGAGAACAAGCTCACATTTTGTAAGCTTACAAATTTTTAACACAATAGGGTGCTTTGACTATAAAAATAGTTGCCAAAATATGTTTTGTTGCCAGTGTTCCCAATACATCATACTTCGTTGTCCAAAAATCTCCCAAAAATCCACTAAGGATCCGAAAAATCCCATAACATAAAATATAAATATCCTAAACTTTCTCCTAAACAATTCTTCCTCCTAAAAATTCTCCTACAAGGCCAAAAGGCGAAATCTTTTTACAAATCTGTAAGAGAACTTTGTACAGTGTAAGTATATTCTTATATTTTTATTTTACTTGCGCTGCGCTTGGTAAATCTAATGGGTTGCTTTGGTCCCTTAATCGCCTTCGCACAATTCTTTCGTCGCCATCACTTTCATCGAATGATAAAAAAAAAGAGTAAGGCACCGTCCATAAACTCTTTGGTACAACTTTTGTTTAAAATTGTCACAAAATAATGAAAATTCTGTATCGGAAATTTTCAATTTAAGATTTAAATGCAAGCTGTCACTGTCAAAATTGGAAAAGAGGAACAAAATCTATTACACTTTGAAATAATTACGATCCGTTCGCTTTCGTATGCCATCAGCCCATTTATTTCACACGATTAACATATCACGGAATTTTCTTTCGTACGATTGCCGATACGTTCACGGAACACACGATTCGACCCCAGATCTATTTACACGCCGATTTAATAATTAGATGAAGAAGCATTTTTATTCAGATCTCTGAATTCAAAGGTGTTATAACAGTTGGTTAGGGTTGGGTGGGGAAGTATGTGTGATGCACTGCACTTCCATTATATACCAAAATGGACTATTGTGAATCTCTTCTGGTTTTTCTCAGAAGTTAACCCATTAAAACCTGACCCCAGAAAGGCTTGTGCGATTTCCATAAAATTTTACACAATCTTATTAATTGACCTAATCAAGAAAAAAAATCAAGCAAAACATTCATATCATGTTTTTTTTTGTCATGTTTTTCGCAAACATTACACAAATAAACAAAATCAAACATTTGCGGAAAATAAAATGTGCCAATAAAATATCAGCTGCTTGGATTTTGACATTTTCACCCTTTGCGTTGTATGAAAATTGGCAGTGTTTAGGCCCAACGTTGCATTCGCGCAACACAAAACGTAAAGCATATTTTTTGTTTAAAAAATAAAAAAAAAAATGTTCAAAACTTATTTTTAAATAGTTTAGCATTGCAAAATGCAGCCCACTAAGGGATTTTGATAGGTTTGAAGAATAAGTATTTTTGATTGAATTTAAAAAATTCCCCAAAAAAAACCTTTGACTTTGGATCGAAAAAAACGTATGAATATTTAAATAATTTTGAAATTTGAGTATGGCAGAATCTAAAACGATCAATTCTAATCCAATTCTACCCATTTTCAAGTCTTTTGTCTTCATGAATTACTTAATATAGCGAAATTCCCAAACGTTGCGCAAACGCAACGCTCAGGGCTTAATGGGTTAACCAACAGCCTCAATTCGGAGCAAATAATTTCGACCTGAGTTTTGAGATTTGAGAATTCTGAAGTGTTGTATCGTTTCTACCTTTTCCTCATCTCCACAGCTTCTACAGATATCACAGGACGAGAGGCGCTATTTTGCCTTAAGAGCTGCCAAATAAAATCTCGGGGGCTCAGGGGCTCAGCGTTTTCCTCAAGGAGAGGGAGGGCCATAGTGATCGGTAGTTGCCGCTTTATCAGGAGAAGTCTATATCTTTATTGATCAACCTGTCAATGTTCATATACAAGACAGATATGGAATTAAACACAAAGTTATCCACTTTACTAATGAGCAAAGCGACCCCTTTCTTGCCATCTCGTCCGCCACTTTGTTTTCTGCCACTCCCGAGTTACCCGGAACCCAGCACCCACCTTGAAGTGAGCTACGGTAGTAAACCCAACAAAATTTAAAAGTACAAAAAAATTTCGTTACCTTCACCGAGCCTAATCCTTCTGTGCTTCCTCCGTTCTCCAACTATTTTTCCATCGTCGGACCTTACAACAGTAAGCTTGCAAATTATCGTCTTCAGACCGCTGGGCTGTTAATCGAATCTGATAGACAGTTCCGAATTTAATTTAAGAAACAGATGTCTCAACAAATTAGAAAAAACTTAACCCTCAAACGCATATACGATGATATACGATTTTGGAACGAAGTATCCCAAGTATTTTTAATAGTATTTAATAGACATATGATTTAAAGCAGGGACTTAACTATTATAAGTTTTTAAAGAAAATAATTGCAATGTCACTATTACAATGCAACATAAATTTTGTTTGTTGATTATAATTATTATTCTCGACAATTAATTTTTACGTTGCGTAATAACTGATAGACCAATAATTATTTTTTCGTTCTCGATAATTATTATTTTGGGATTTTTTTTATTTTATTTATGACTTTTTTTATTTCATTACCAACAACTACGTTCTTTCGTCATTTTTATTTATAATTTTTTGTTATTTACGTTGCCGATAACTTTTATTTGAAAGAAAAATGTTTCTACGTTGCTTCATAACTTCTATGAAAGAACTTTTTTTTTACGTTGCCTTACCACATTTTGAGTATGAATTAATGTTTAATTGTTTAGTTGTTGGTGGAAATTGGTTTTCTGCAGTTAATTTGCGTATGTCAATTTGAAACAATTAAAAATCAATTCATACCTAAAATGTGGCAATTCAACATAAAAACAAATTGTTTTTCAAATAATAATTATCGGCAACGTAAATTACAAAAATCATAAATAAAAGTTATGAAGCAACTTAAAAATCATTTTCTCAAAATAATAGTTATCGGTAACGTAAAAAAAAAGTCATAAATAAAAGTTTTTAAATGTAAAAAAAACAAATCCCAAAATAATAATTTTCGACAACGAAAAATATATTTGTTTCTTTTAACAGTTGTTATGAAACTCAAAAATATTTATTGCATGATAATAGTTACAGGTCACGTAAAAATTTTCTTATTGGGAATAGTTATAATAAAGCAATATTTTTAGAAATGTCTGAAATTAGGGAAATTTTATTATTTCCAAATATATGGATAATAATTATTTTAGGTCTCTGATTTGAAGTGATTCTCGTTAAAAATGAAAAACAAATTTTTTATTAAGCAGACAAGAAAAGAATTCATGCATTTTAGGGTTAAAGTTTCGTTTAAATATATTAAAAACTAAAACATGACATTATAACAGAGAGCAATGGTCTAATCTGGGAAGTTGTAGAACTGCTAAGTGTTTTGTGATAAACTTGAACAAGGAGGCAATGGAATTCCTTCTGAAACTGGGGAAAAAAGATCTCCGTCCGTTAGTTGGACTAATCACAGAACACAATCCATGACCTCGTCGAGGACCCAACTTGCACTACCTGTCTGAAGAAGAAAGACAGCACATGGCATTTTCCTATGTCCTGAATTTGCTAGAACGGGATTGTACACTTTGGGTTCAACTGTTATGAATAGTGGCACACACAGGGGCAGCAGTATTCAACCCTACGCCCCCCCCCCCCCCCAAATATAAAAATTGTTGGTGATTATGGTTTCAAATGGAATTGGGCTCAAAGTTGTGCACGGAACATCTTCCAAAATAAAATCCTGTATCCACCACTGATTACACCGTGCGACAAAAATCAAAAAATGTTTCACACCGGAAAAAATCCATATAGGAGTGAAACTAGAGACCAAACATAGTAATACTGCGTAATCAGTTTTTCATTTCTACATCCTTTGTCCTTTTAAAAGGACTTCAAAATTTTGAAGGGGATAAAAAATTAAAAAAATATAAAAAATATTTAACCTCGTTAGAATATGGCGATATGTATATCAAATGAAAGAGGAAAAGCTCGAGAGCTTAAACAAAATTTATTTTTTACCTATTTGTAAAAAAAGGATATGAAAAGGGTCCTTTGAAAATTTTAATCCTCTATATCCTTGAATATTTTTATAGAATTTTCTTGAAAAGTAAGTATGTTAAAACCCAAAATCTCCTTGATCACGTATCAAAATTTCATTATTCTCACTTCATTCATTCTGTATCTTTTTATTATTTAAAATACTGATACTCAAACAAATTAGAATTTTTGTACTTCATTAGAATTGCAGCTTCCCCCTTTTTTTAATAACTTTCCAACCAATAAAGTTAGAGTAATGAAGTTTTGACACGTGATCAAGAAGATTTTGGGTTTTAACATAGTTACTTTTCAAGAAAATTCTATAAAAATATTCAAGGATATAAAGGATTACAATTCATATCCTTTTTTTACAAATAGATAAAAAATAAATTTTATTTATATTCTTGAGCCTTTCCTCTTACATTTGGTTTACATATCGCCATATTCTAACGAGGTTAAGTATTTTTTACATATTTTTCTTTTTTATCCCCTTAAAAACTTTGAAGTCCTTTTGAATGGACAAAAGATATAGAAATGAAAAACTGAGTACGCAGTATTACTATGTTTGGTATCTAGTTTCACGCACAGAGGGATTTTTCCCGCTGTGAAAAATGCTGTCGCACGGTGTTATGAATAATTATATGCAAAATTGAAAATAAATTTTTTATTTTTTATTGAACTCGCTGCTATTTTCATGAACACAACTGTGTATCCATCCAGTAGTCAGACTTGATTATTTTGAATTAAATACCCATAAATTGTAATAATTTTTTGACGGCTTTAAAATGTTTACAATTTGCTCTTCGGATCGTGCATTTCGCCGATAAGCGTAATAATCTGCATAATCAAACAATTACAACTGCAGCTATGCAGAGCGATATGGCACAGTATTTGTGTGTGTGTGTGTGTGTGTGTGCGAATTGATGGGGGCCATTGTCGGTGTTCGAACGTAGCGTCGCACGTGTGCACGGTTTATGCTAATCACTTAAGACAACAACGCCAATCAGCATGTAAATGCGTACACGAACGACGCACACCACAAGGCGAACAGCCGCGGCAGCAGGACGCGACGTCAGGCACAGGGATGATTAGCGCACGAGACGAACTAAGCAAAATGATACACTTGCCGTCACAGGAACACGTGAAACTGTATCCGGGGGGAGAGGGAATGATGCCAGCAACCCGGCCAACACGGCCACGAACGCAGCAGACAAGTAGCCGTTTGGCCAAGAGGCGACTTTGTGGCTTTAAAGCCAACAATAACACAACACAAAACGACGCAAACGAACCGCATGCCCGAAAGCAATGACAGCGGACTGTGAGCGGGTCAGTGGGAGTGAGAGGAGGAGTGAGGAATGAGTGTGTGTGTGTGTGAGGTGAAAAGTTTATGCAGAAGAATCGCATGCAGTGTGAACGCTATTGCGACGCTCGAGGCGCACTGACACTGTGCACGAGACCAGCGACTATGTTGTGTGTGTATCAGTGTGTGTGTATGTGTTTGCATGTGTGTTGGCGAGTGTTAAATGGGTTTGTGTAATTGCGAGTTAGCATGCGAAAGTATTTTAATTGAATTATTTTCATTGTTGCTCGGCTGCTTGCTACTCCATTTTCTTGTCGTCGTTGTTGTTGTTGTCAACTTTCACGTGCAAATTTTATGCAAACTTTTGCTAAAACACAAATACAACAATGCATCAGTGACGTTGCAAAACAAATAAATAAAAAAAATAGAGTCAAGTCTAAAAAGAAAAACGCTTCGCCAAACATTTAAATGAGTTAAGCGACAATTTGATGAGCGTGTAAAATGCCCGAAGCGATTTAATCACTTCACCGTCGCTTCGTCACCCCATGCGGCGCCAAATAAATGAACGTGAATTTTCGCATAATTTTGTGCAATAAATTGTCTTAATTATTTGTCAATTGCTGGAAGCCGTTTAAAACTATTTTAAATGTTTACTTTTTAAGTTTTAATTTGACAATAATTTCTTGCATTGGTTGCTTAATTTTATGACAGACTCGGCATGAACATTATTTCTTTTTTTATTATTTACCTAATAAAAATGTATTTAGTTACAATTAGAAGAAATTAAAGTTAACACACGTTTTTTGCTCTTTGCATTAATTTTGACATTTTCAAAGTTAACATCAATGCAGCAAATGGCCTTAACAACTTAAAACTTTGCCGAATTTCAATAGCACCGCCGCACAGTGTTTAAGCAAAGATAATACAAATAATAATAAATTATAAATAATAAATAATAAATAGTAAATAATAAATAAATAATAATAAATAATAAATAACACTACTCGACAAAAAATGAGTTCATCGAGTGCTCCTAAAAACAAAAGTATTTTTTAGACTAATCTTCGGCTGCTGAACACGAAACTGAAAATCAAAAAATTTTCTTAAGAAGCGTTTTCGAAAAATCTTCGAAAAACACGTTTTTCCCAGAACTTTGAAATAGAAAAAAAATTAGATGTATGAATCTACAAACTGAGATCCAAAACATTTATGCTTTGCATACCTGACATATTTTGGTCCTGAAAGTTAAAATAGAAAATTTAGTTAAAAGGAGACAATCTTTCTCTTTCATTTGATACCCATATCTTCACCATTGTACAACCACAAATATTTAAAAGAATATTTGAAATGTGTATATCCTTAAAGTTTTAAAGTCCTTTAAAAAGGACTTCGGGTCAGAAAATGAAAAACTGACTATGCCAAGATACTATAAATTACTTCTATCATAGTTTCACGTCTATATCAACATTTGGATGGGTCTCGGAAAAATAAAAAATTTTTTCGCACGGTGTAATAAATTAAAAGTTGGTGTTTTCACTCCGTGCATCATAACTTTGTCATTTTTCTTTCAATTCTATTGATGTTAGGCTTAATATTTGATCAAATAATATATCTTTCATCTTAGATTTTAAAACCAGAGGAGATCATTTATTTTATCTATAAAAAAAGTATTCGAAAATGTATAATTTTTGAAATTGGTCGAAAAATTCACTTTCTTACAACTTTCATCGTCAGTAACTTCCCCAAATCTCATCTGATTTGGACAATCTATATATCGTGTTAGTTGGATGGTTGGTTTACGAGATATGTGCTCATAACTGAAATAAGAGGGGAAAAACGTGTTCTTCGAAGATTTTTCGAAAACGCTTCTTACAAAAATGTTTTGATTTTCAGTTTCGTGTTCAGCAGCCGAAGATTAGTCTAAAAAATACTTTTATTATTAGGAGCATTTTTCGTGTCGAGTAGTGTAATAAATAATAAATAAGAAATATTAATTAATAATAAATAATAAAGAATGAATAATAACAAATAAATGTATTTATATTATCATTGGTTAAAGCCTAGAGAGAAAAAATCAAAAATTGTTTTGAAATTTTAATAAATTTGGTATTTTTTTTTTTTAATTTTAGTAAACAAAAATTTTTTTTTTTTATTTTTTATACATTTTCATGGACATTTTTGATTAAAAAGAAAACTTCATTGCTTCCATTTCAAACACCTGAAAGCTCTAAACCCTTAACCCCAAATGTTGGTTTTTGTTCAATGTTTGTTTAAAAAAATTGATTGGGAATAATTTTAAAGTCTACAAGCAATATTTGTTTGAGGAGATAAAACCATAAGCCTTGTGGAAGTCTTGTTAGGGACTCCTGAAGGTATTGGACCTAGAGGCTTCCTTGTAATGAAAAGAACATATAAGGTGTAGTAAAAGAAATACATTATATTTGCTTTAAATCGAAGCCTTAACACTAGAACGACCATTGCGGTCAGTATGACGGGTTTTCATTTTTAAACATCTGTATTTTCTTTAGCATTTCTATCAACTTTTGCTTTGATGACCTTTAGGTTTTTATCGGGTTCTACAATTAGTTCCACAATTAGGGTTCTAAAATTATATACAATTAGCCAAATCCGATGTTTACTTTTCGAGATATCAGCGGATATAATATGCAGTCTTTGTAGGTATGGAAAGCTTGCGATCTTTCTAGTGTTAATTAAGCATAGTCAGAATTACTCGATTTAGATGAAATATGAAAGTTTTTAATGACAATTTGTTGCCACTTTGAAGATAATTCCATTATGCCTCTCTCATAGAAACCCTCATCCCTATTGGCAAAAAACTGGGACAGTCGATTCTCAGAAGCTTATCTTGAGGCAATTTTTTCACCAGCAGAATAATTCACCATAGACAGGAACAACTGGTAATTACTTGGAGCCAGGTTTGGACTATAAGGTCCGCCCTACTAAGAATGCTTAAAAACAGAGATGAGTCGCATTTGGTCCAACGTTTTTCAGCATTAGGAGAGTGTAAAACTGCTAATCAACTTTCAACTTTTGACCCAGAACATTCCCCAATTTAAAGCAACATTTCACTGTCCATCTACTTTGTCATATTTGGAGCACTTGAAAATTCTAAAATTTCATCCAAACACTCCAAACAGAATTTGAAAAACAAATGAAACCGCCACGTCCCGAACAACTCATTTCCATAACGCCAAATCGACGCGAAAGTCCACATTTGGTCGCAGCATTAATGTCGCTTTTCCCGAAAGATGCCGCTTTTCTTCGAGTGCAGCACGAGTTCAGCGCTTCGCTCGTTTGCTTCCGTCGCATCCGTCCGCGCTGCCATTCGTTACGCTCAACGTCTGCCGCCCGCCCAAACGAACGTACGTTCGGGCATTTCGTGGCGCAAAGTGTTCGTAATTCGCAATTCATATGCAAATTTATTTTATCGCCTTTTCAACATCATCGTCATCGTCATCGTTGTCATCGTTGTCCCTTTCATCAGCGTCATTGGCAGCCAATGTTATTGACAACGACGCCACCGACATCGTCAACGTTGCCACCGCTAGCATCATTTTGTCTGCAACAACGTCACAGCCCATCGAACCATTGCCGCCACCACCACTTGACTCCCTCTCTGGCTGCCACTTGATGCTGCCGAAAATATGACCCCCTCTAAATTTTGTTGTTATTATTGCACTCGGACCATTCATTATGGCTTGTAAATGCGCATTTCATTGGTCCTTTCCATTTGGCTCTTCAAACATTTCAACTTTTTTCCATCTCCATACACATCTTCTTACCATCCCTTCACACCTTCCGCTTGCCGAACACTGGCGTGGCGTGTTCCACCGCCTCGAACTGCGCCCGGACTATGCAAATACCAGTCGAATGCGCTTACCCCCACCACTTCCCACGCCGCCACCCGCGCACACTTCATTCGACTCAACAGCGCGCTGGTCACTCTTACCAACCGGTTTGCGGTTTGACTTTTGCTAATCCGTTACACTTTGGAATTTATAGCTTTTGTTCTCGTCCTGCCTCCGCCCCGAGCCCCCTTTGGCGCTTTCGTTTTATTTCCGTTGCACTGGACGCGCGGGAATTTGAAATGTTGACGTTATGCGGTTGATTTTTACTTGTGTGTATGTGTTTTTTTTTTGTTTTTTTGCCCTCTCTCTTACTTTTCATTGTATTTTGGTTTGCCCTGCGCTGACCCTTCCGCCTTAGCGCCCATTTGTATGCAATGGAAAACTTTGCACTTTGACAAAATAGAAAGTTCATACAGTTTTCATGAGTTGTGTGAAATTTGCGGTCATCGGGCAGTTTACAGTTGTAGTAAATTTAAAGCAAAACTTCAAAAAGCCTCAACATTTCTAAGGTAATCACGAATTGACTCTGGTTGATTTTGGTCAGAAAGGGGAATTTTCATATTTGAGGAAAGTAGGAAAGTGAATGGAAAAGCTGAACTAGCAAAATCTTTGAATAATACTGGCGAGATTTGTGTATTTGTATCTCACTTTAAGAGTTATATCTAATAATAAGAAATTTTCTTTTAACCGTAGACCTACGTTGAGGTCGTTTTCGACCAAATTTTTTTTGTACTTTTAATATTTTTAAAATTTGTTATTATTTGTAGCTCTTTTTTCATGACTTTCTTACTTGGACTTTCATATTTCAAAAACTAAGTTGCCTTGCATTTTTTGTAATTTGTGTCATTTTTGTCAATCTGGGTCGTTTTCGACCCTTTATATGTCGAAGCGTTTTGTATTAGAATTTCATCGTGATTTCGTAGCAAACGCAAGTAAAAGTGTAAATTATTATTTATTTTATTTCAAATAAAAAAGTTTATTGTAATAAAATGTCAAATTGTCAATGTTTGTAAAACAGAGCTTGTCTGCTGCGGATGCCAAAAAATATTTGCAAAAATAAAACTACAAATAAATATTTCCATTGTATTTTATTTTAAGTTTCTGAATAAACCGTGCCAAAGAGTTTTGTTTTTTTTAATAAACGTTCATTTTTGTACTAACTCTCGTATATGAAAACGACCCTAACGTAAGATTAGTCGTTTTTTTCGTCTACGGTTAAACAAGTTGTGAAAAGGAAGAAATAGATTAACTTTAACTTAGCCATAACTGAAGAATGGTACAAATATGTTTCTGAAACTTTTACCATGAAAACTAATTTCTGCTATTTATTTAAATTCTTTAAATGCGAAATATTGCAAGGATATAAAGATTAGAAGACTAAAACTGTCTTAAACACACCAAAAAAGGGACAGAAACTGTACAGAGAAACGATTCCATAATTGAGTTCTTGCACGTACGAAGAGCCAGAATCTTGCCCCTTTGCATTGAAACATCGTGTCAATGTAAATAAAATACCTGATTTCCTATACCTATTGAAACTCTCAAATTTCTCCTTAATAGAAAATTAAGCTACAAAGTAAAACAAAAAAAAATACTGAGTACAGTCTACAAACTCTCCTTGAAATAATATAAATTCTTCTTTGAAAGCTTCTACCGCATTTATATAGACGGGACTGCAGCAACCTTGAACTGACATACATATGTATATAATAAAATATGTGCAGTCAAGAATTACAACTTTTTTCGATCAAAAGGAAAAAATTATTAAAATTCATACCAACGCAGTGATCACTGGAAAATCTCTGGCAGTGCCTATACGGGCCAAGATTAAACCTTTCAAAGTCGTTATGCAATATTTTTGGTACAGTACAATATTAAATCAAATATTTTAGGTTAACTGGGCACTGTCACGAATGAGCACCTCGCCGAGAAATATATAAATAAATAGTCTCTCAAAACTAGGCATAATCCCACCCAAAGTAACTGGACATTCTTCAAAGTAAATAGAAATTTTTTTCAACTTACGATGTTTTTTAGTATTGTAGCCTCTACAAAAATTTTGTTTTTGTTTACAAATGTTAATGTTTCAACAATTTGACGTCAGCAGATAAAGGTTAACCTTGACAATCTTGATACCCTCACATCTAACTAAAGGGTTGTCAAGTTCAAAAAGCTGGTGAGTATAGATATATCACGAACAGCTACTTATTCCAAAAGAAAAGTCCTTGACCCTCTAGCAGCAAAAAATATTGATTGAAAATTTAACTTATGTATATTTATGCCATCTGACTTTAAGATTTATGAGAGAAGCTGACAACCGAACCAAAGAGCTGATACACAAACCACGAAAGTTTTATTTTACAAAAACAAATCAAGAATCATTTGAGTATTAAAAACATATACAGTCTTTCGAATTATAAGCCAATAGTCTAGACTAGCATTTCATGTGGAAATACCATCTCTGGTTGTTGCATCATTATCGAAATTTTATCTATCAAGTGTTGACGATTCGTATGACCTCTTATCAAATGCTCCTTTGTTACGTCAAACTTCGACGTCTCGTCAAAACAAACAATCAAATTTTTTGTTAGAACAATGTACAAAAGTAGTCATGTCCAAGCTTTAATATATTCGAAACTATTTCAGTAGATGCTGCAGTATCAGGAAGCCAAAGTTATTACAGTTAGCACCAACGATCTCAACCCTGAGTCCGCTCTGGATCAAAGTGATCGCTGTAGGTTTCAAACAAGTCAAATGTAATTCCAGCGAATGTGGTCTAAAAACTTCAAACATTGATTCACTGTCCCGCTCATCATTCTCAGTACAAGAGAATCCAGAACCCTGGAAAGTGTCCCCTTACCACGCCGCTTAAATAAAAAAATTATAAATACTAATAAGAGTTATTTTAAAGAATTAATTAACTAAGTTTCAAGAATTAAATAAATACTCAAAAATAAATAAAAACATAAAATAAAATCAAATAAAATACAGTAAAATAAAATAAAATAAAATAAAATAAAATAAAATAAAATAAAATAAAATAAAATAAAATAAAATAAAATAAAATAAAATAAAATAATATAACATAAAATAAAATAAAATAAAATAAAATAAAATAAAATAAAATAAAATAAAATAAAAGAAAAGAAAAGAAAAGAAAAGAAAAGAAAAGAAAAGAAAAGAAAAGAAAAGAAAAGAAAAGAAAAGAAAAGAAAATAAAATAATAAAATAAAATAAAATAAAATAAAATAAAATAAAATAAAATAAAATAAAATAAAATAAAATAAAATAAAATAAAATAAAATAAAATAAAATAAAATAAAATAAAATAAAATAATATAACATAAATTAAAATAAAATAAAATAAAATAAAATAAAATAAAATAAAATAAAATAAAATAAAATAAAATAAAATAAAACAAAACAAAATAAAATAAAATAAAATAAAATAAAATAAAATAAAATAAAATAAAATAAAATAAAATAAAACAAAACAAAATAAAATAAAAAAATTAAAAAAAATAAAATAAAATAAAATAAAATAAAATAAAATAAAACAAAACAAAATAATAAATAAAAATTGTAAAAAAAAATAAAAATTTTCAAAAATACAACAAATTAATTAATTACAAAAATAAAAATTTTAAATAATACAACAAATTAGAAACCATCAGTGAAAATTCAAAGCACCTCAAAAATCCTCGCACTCGAACCATGTTCACTGCCTAACGGACTTATTATCATTGCCCGAAAAACACAACAAAGGCAATCAAATAAATTTAAGCCCACCTGCAATGCACAAAAACCAAACAAACTCGAAGTACCAAAAACAATGGGCAGATATAAAATAAATCCACACAAGCACAGGACATGTAAAACTTTAGTGTTATTGGACATTGTGCCAGTGTTGCTGATTGTTGTTGTTGCTGGTGGTTGT